>JABMDO010001463.1:0-14092 GCA_014851415.1 Cnaphalocrocis medinalis
CGCGATGATGGCCTTGTAGGCGACCTGCAGGATGAGCCACGTCCACACCGCGTGCAGTACCAGCAGGAAGCACAGCATCGAGTCGAAGATGTAGTTGTTGCTATGACACATGTACCGACACGGGGTCACGGCTCACCTTGCCCGCGATGATGGCCTTGTAGGCGACCTGCAGGATGAGCCACGTCCACACCGCGTGCAGTACCAGCAGGAAGCACAGCATCGAGTCGAAGATGTAGTTGTTACTATGACGGACACATGTACCGACACGGGGTCACGGCTCACCTTGCCCGCGATGATGGCCTTGTAGGCGACCTGCAGGATGAGCCACGTCCACACCGCGTGCAGTACCAGCAGGAAGCACAGCATCGAGTCGAAGATGTAGTTGTTACTATGACACATGTACCGACACGGGGTCACGGCTCACCTTGCCCGCGATGATGGCCTTGTAGGCGACCTGCAGGATGAGCCACGTCCACACCGCGTGCAGCACCAGCAGGAAGCACAGCATCGAGTTGAAGATGTAGTACGCGGCGAACATGGGGAGCAGCATCGGCGCGCGATGCATGTACTGGAAGCATACATTTCAATTTATATCAGGATAGTACTATGAAAGCAGTTGGCCTAGCACGAACTTTTTGCAGAAATCGTAGCGTATGCATATCGTAAACAATCTATGTTAGATGAAGCAATTGGCTTGTTGTTCTCTTACTAAGGACAGTCGCTTCAGTCAAGGTTGCCAGACTTACGAGAAAACTAGTGCCGATGCGCGATTTACAGTCTCTGTACAGATTAATCTCTGAGTCTGAAAGCTCTTTTATAGTCCATTTCAGCTAAGAAGAGCCCTGTGACACTTCATTGCGTTCTGAACTACGCATTTTATGTTTGACAATGAAAAATATTTTTATTGTTTGTATCTTTTCATTTTGCGGCATTATTCCAAAAATATTCCAATAAAACATCTCAAAGTTATAAACAAAACAGTATCATTTACATTAATTTAATGGAATAGAAAATAACAACATTTTTTAAAACAATCCTATGCACATCGTATTACTGTAACGGAACGTGGAAAAAACATAGAGCTGCGACATGTCATAATCGGCGGCCATGTTGCGATTACTCGGTATCGGATTAGTAAGAGTGCATCAGCCTTGTATGCGAGTTATGTTTTCGTTTATTTGCGTGGTGTTCGGTTATTGTTACTTTTTATTGTTGTGTTTGTTATTGTTGACTTTTATTGCTGTTGTTTGTTGCTGTTTTTTGTATTTTTGGCAAAATGTGTTGCTGTTAGTATAAAAAAATCGATTCCATTTCCTTAGGAAGTATTATCGATTACCAGAACAATCGCAATCATTTCATTATAGACATCTCTAAAAGTGTCAAAAATCGAAGTGTCACAGGGCTCTTCTTAACTGAAATGGACTATAGCCGCCTCTTACGACAGGCCGGAACAGAAATCGACGTTCCGAACCAGTAGTAGATTATATGGTTTGACATTCATAAGTGTTTCTGTATAGACCTAACTTGAATAAAGATTTTTTCTATTTCTATTTCCCTGGCAGTATTCTTAGCCCCCAAGCCATGGCACATAGTATTGTCACCTACACTATAAAAACTACGAATTGATCTCTATTTACGTAAACCTAATCGCGTTGTTACCGCCTGCACCGAGCTAGCACCCATAAAACGTCGACGTCAAACGCCCCATTATCTTGCAGGTGTGAACGGTCGGTATGTAAAGTAGTTCATAATTATCAATATTTTATTAATTTTACCTACATATTATACACTGGGTAACTAAATAGATGACATCTTTACAAAAATCTAATCTGTGTTACTGCCTGCACCGAGAAAGCACTTATCTAATATTATAAATTAACTAATATTAACTTAACTAATATTATAAATGCGAAAGTAACTCTGTCTGTCTGTCTGTTACTCTTTCACGCCAAAACTACTGAACGGATTCATATGAAATTTGGTATACAGATGATCTAGACCCTGAGAAAGAACATAGGCTACTTTTTATTGCGAAAAGGGGGTAGTAAGGGGTTAAAAGGGGGGTAAAAAGTTTCTTTTCCACGCGGACGAAGTCGCGGGCGGCCGTTAGTATGTAAATAAATACATACTTCGACGTTTTAACGTCCCTAATTCAATTTATAGATGTAGTTACCCTGCCTCAGAGGCCAAAGATCGTGGGTTCGATGCCCACCCTGGACAAACATTCGTGTCATGAACACTTGTGTTTGTTCTGTGTCTGGATGTTATACTAATATGTAATTTGAGTATTACATTTGTGATCCTCTGTTAACTGTAACACAAGTGCTTAAGCAACTTGGCACGGAGTCAGCTCACTGTATGAGATGTTATATGAATTTATTTATTATTTATCAATATTATAGCAACGTTACCTCCATATAATGTAGAAGGGATACAACCCAAGCCTCGTGCCGATCCACACGACGGTGAGCATCGCGAATAGCACGTCACATAGCTTCTGATAGTTCGCGTACTTGGCCGCTTTCGCCGACTGTAACAGTTACAAATATTTATTTATAAAAAGCACTTGGACACCAAAATAGTACAAATAAAAAAAAAGTAAAAAAACTAAAACCCAACTACGACAAAAACGACGCTGAAAAAGTATAAAACAAGCCTTGTCATACAATACTAATCTGAAGTATGCAATATTCACTATGTAGAGATAAATTTTCATGTTTGGAAATCCGCAGTCACACGTCGTCAAAGTGGTAGGTATATGAACGTGTGACTACGCCTTTCCAAACATGAAAATTTATCTCTACATAGTGAATATTGCATACTTCAGAATAGTATTGTATGACGCGTCGTGGAATTAACCAGGTTTATCCCAGAAGCAATATCGCTCGCGAATCGGTTCCGCTCCGAACGAACACTTACGAAAAAACCTGTTTTAGATCGATATTAACCTGGTTAATTAAAAACCGGTTTCCAGCCCTGAGTTATAGACCAACAAACTTGATATACCTGTCTCTTTCTTAACCAAACGTACGGCGCTTGTAGGAAGCCCTAGACTAGTGACGTCATTAATACGTATCGCTCTCCTTTTCTGATTGAAAACTTTGCAACTGTATATCTTTGGAACTAATGATGATACCTAGTTAAAAAATTAAATTGAGCTTCGATTCATACTTCAAAAACTTTACAATACTTACTACCCGAAACGAGTCTTGGCCTCCGAAACAAGAGAGCGCCACTTCGATCCTGCTCTACTTGTTGCCAGGCCTTGGCCTGAAGTTCTCGCAGATCACTCTCGACGGCCTATCGGTCGGCTCAGGTAGGCTAACAAGCGCACCTCGACAAAATTTTGTCGACTCTCGTTTGCGAGAGCGTATCCTTCTATCCCGCTCATCGCTCAGTCAGGTGAGCGTGACGCAACTTGCGCCGACAAAATACGAGTGTCGACAAATTATCTTGTGGCGCGCATGTTAGCCCGGCAGGTATGCTTTCAACGCGAGATGATCCTCGTCCAGTCTCTCGAGGTAGCCAAGCCAGCGAAGACGCGCCTTTGTCCCGCCGATGATTTTAAATTTTACAATAAATACATAAAAAAGTCGTAAAATACGGAATACCCTAATTTACTCACCACAAGGAATATATCAGCACTGTCATGCAACAATATCACTAGGGTCCCAATCCTGTGGAGGTTGCAGACCCAGCTGAAGCACAGCAGTATGATGGTGGCTATGTGGTGTATGAACATCTGCCAGAAGTCCTTGCGCCGCACGTCCCAGAAGTGGGACAGGGTGAGCGACCAGTAGAACGCGGCGCAACTCATGTAGTACCACCACACATCCGCTGTGTAGCCCTGGAAATAAATAATAAAATCTACATCTATCCATATATATTATAAACTAGTGGCCCGCCCTCACTACGCTTCGGGACCGTAATTCAGAAATGAGCCAATAGATGGCGCTGTGTTCAAGTACATCGCGCAAGCGTTTCGTGTTTTCGGTTTGCCTATAAGTCTTGTCGTTGTCTATAGAAGTTACCTCTTTATAAATAGTATAGATGGGAAAGTGTGTCTGTCTGTCTGTATGTTTGTCTTTCTTTCACGGCAAAACGGAGCGACGGATTGACGTGGTTTTTTAAGAGGAGATAGTTGAAGGGATGGAGAGTAACAGGCTTCTTTTTGCCCCTTTCTAACCCCCCATTTTAGGGAAGTGGGGGGCGCGAGCGAAGCTGCGGGCTAAAGCTAGTACTATTTATAAAGAGATAACTTCTATAGACAAAGACACGGCTTATAGGTAATCCGAAAACACGAAATACCTTAGCCACTAGGCCATCGAGGTTGTCGAAAATCAAAATCTATACATATAATAAAAATGTAAAAAAGCTGTGTCTGTACATTGAAGATATTTATCTCAAAATAACTTAGGACGACTAAAAAACAGTAACAGAACATGAATCAATGATTTTTAAAATTTTTGTCTGTCTGTTTTGTCTGTTTGTCTGTTTGTCTGTTTGTCTGTTTGTCTGTTTGTTCGCGCTAATCTCGGAAACTACTGAACCAATTCGAATGAAACTTTTTTATTGTATAGCTGTAATATCAGGGCAACTTATAGGATATATTACATTTTGAAGACCAGGCTCCTTGATGTAGAACCACAACAGCCCAGCTAAACTATAAGAGGTAGGTCAATGGCACCTTAACAAAAGTTGTTCAGATTGATGAGCAGTTTATGATGCCATGAAAAAAATCAAAGATCATGGAACATCTGGTTTGGACCTCTAAGAGCCCAGCTACACTATAACAAATATGGAATGAAATGGAATGGAAAATTGTCAAATGTGATGAGCATTTTTGGATGAGATCCTATAAGGAAGGATATTCCGAACTTAAACCCCTAATGGAGCGAAAAGGGGGTTCAAAGTTTGTTCATGGGACTACGTGATTCCTTGGCCCAATTTACTCCAACTTTTGCATACACATTCTTTGACAGAATTGATGGATAAAATATAAGATTCAAACTTTAATAGAATACTTACATCCCCTAATGGAATAAAAAATAATTTGGGGGTTACTTTCATTAGAAGTTGATATTTTAAATATTAAATGGGTTTGCACTTGACCTCATCTCACCTGATGGAGAGTGACAATGAGGTCTAAGATGTAGCGTGCTTTCCCAGAAGAAGCCTATTCACTCTCGACTTAAAGACACCCAAATTGTAGCTCTCTGGAAATACAAAAGCCGGCAAGTTGTTCCATTCCTTAGCATTTCGTATAAAATATTAATGAGCCGCCTTAAAAATCTATTAACCTATAAACGAACATTTATAATAAGTAATATTTTTGTTAAATTCTATTTAAATAATCATCTTTAAGTCAAGAGTCATAAAGTTCACGCAAACGAAGTTGCGGGCGGCCACTAGTAAAATAATAAACTCAGTTATTTGGGCCTATCTCATTTATTTAAAACTAGCGGCCCGCCCTCACTTCGTTTCGGGATTGTAGTTTTACTGTCTACCAACAGATGGCGCTGGGCGTTAATTGCATAGCTAGTATTTCGCCTTTTCGGTTTGTAAAAATAGTATAGAAGATATAGATTGTATCGTCAATTTAGTGCAACCTCTTTTAAACAATTTGAATTTATGTTGGCAAATGAATCGTATTTGACTATTTTTTTTTTCTTTAGAGTGCCAGCTTTGGACGCAACCGGAAATCGGACGCTAAGATGACAGACAAAATATTATCTACTATTTATCATTTACAGGCATAGCTGCACAGGATACAAAAATAATGTAAGTGGGACTACGTACATACAAAAACTGATAGATTATATCTTATCGAAGTTATCAGCACTTATCACTGTCCCGCACTTGCCGCCCTACGCAAACAGTTACTACACACAGTAGCTTAAATGCAGACTGATGTAAAAATATACTATACCTTTTACGTTTTATTATCTAAATCAATATCCAGCAGTGGATCTGCAAGCTACTGAACTGAAGTGTCATGGGCCGTGAATGAGCATGGCATACATCTATAGATGGGGCAAAGACAACCAAGGGGATAAGTTATTTTATTATATAACTAGTGGCTCGGCATCACTTCGTTTCGGGACAGTAGTTCCACTGTCTACCAATAGATGGCGCTGGATGTCGATTGCAACGTGCAACTGTTTTGCCTTTTCGGTTTATACATAAGCTTTGTCGATGTCTATGGAGTTTATCCTTTTATAAATAGTATAGATGTAGAAGATTCTTAATATTTCTCCACGTCTTCACACCTTTATCGTCGACGGCTAGTCTTCCATGACTTCCATCTCACTCTCGCAGTCATCCCAATTGAATCATCGTTCTCTTATAAGTTCCGTATTATACATCTACATTCTACATACTCATCACCTATTCAAGTCCAAGCAGAAGTAGTCCATAACGTAAAACTACTGGTGTAAATGTAGAAAACTAGGTCGACAATAAATGGAGGAGATTGGACTTGTATACGGTAAATAACTTACATGATGAGGATAACACATAACACTGTCGATGTTCCCACAGCCAGTCCTTGTCCCACAACACGAAGATGCCGTAGCTAAAGCTGTATATGGAGGTGAGCAGCCAGAGGTTCTCGCAGAACTTCACACCAGTTGGACGGCTTGTCTGGCTCCTGCGGAGCCGCCACCACCGCTCCACTTGTCTCTCTGTCATGTCAACTTGCTTTGACAACGCTAGGATCTGGAATGGAGAATTTTTCATTTTAATTGCGTTTGGTTTGGTCGTAACTCCTATTTCATTTGACATTACCCCTAATCCTAACCCCACATCGACGGTGCTCCCAGTTAGTGCCATCTGTTTGAACCTAATTTATCCTGTTAATCTATATTAACTGCACTATTGCTAGTTTGCAGGTGGCAGCACTATTGCTGCCACCTGTAGTTAAACCCACATATAAGGTGCTGCCAACTGGTGCTATCAATTTGAACTTAATTGACTGACAGTCAATACAAAGTGCTGCCACCTATAGTTGTTCCCACATTGACGGTGCTGCCAACTGGTGCCATCAATATGAACTTAATTAGCAAACAGTCGTGCAAAGTGCTGCCATCTATGTAGAGCTACCCTACATTAAAATTATTAAAAAAATGGAGTTACGATGGAATTAAGAACAACAGAAATGTTATAAAATGTACATAAAGAAGTAAAATACAAAGCAGAAATGTTATTTTTATCAGTGCCTGATACAATCCGGCCAGCTTAAGTGCATGGCGTCATACGAAATAAATCTACAATATCATTACTCCCAAGTCACTTCAGCAAGTAATGTAATGTATGCTATGAATGTAAAAATTGCATAAAACTATGTTAAAAGTACTACTAGTCATGCACGTGTGTAAGTGTTAAGCGCTGATATACACAAAAATGCAAAGGGCCTATTTCACTATATTACTATCCGGATAAGTTCTACATAAGCTATATTATTATGCTACTTATTGCTACTATAATCACTTATCACTGTTTTTGCATTAAGTCACTTTACACCAAATCTTTGTCTTTACGTCCATGAGTGTGACAGATAGAAATCGCAACTTATATCCTCAAAATAATTTATGTGTTGCATTGTGAAACATGCAAACAGCTGTTCAACAAAACAAGACAGTTTGTTTGATATTTTAAGAAATATTGACAGAAGCGAAAAGCGGAATCGGGCCAATCGATCGATCGAATATACCTATATTCGATCGATTGATTGAGCTCTAAAGATTAAGCAATCTACTAACAAATCGATGTTTGGTTTTTACTAATTTAACTATCTTACTACCTAATATTTAATTAACAAAACACAGAACAAACATAATGTAAGTTACTTATTTATTTAGTTGATAAAATGGACGCCAGTGTCAACTGTTACTATCAAGGTAAATAAGCTGTTATTTGTTTTGTTATTACAATTAAATAAATGACTAGAATCAATATTATGATAGATTTATTTTAACGAAACTGTTGGGATCAAAAATGCTCTTGCGAACAAGGCATTTTTTTGCCTATACAGGGTGTATCAGTGAACATTTACATCCCTTTAACCATGTGTTCTACCAACCATTCCGAACAACATTTGTTCTATGACTTTTGAAAATTCGCATAAAAATTTTTCATCTCTCCATT
The DNA here is from genome assembly GCA_014851415.1 of Cnaphalocrocis medinalis. Classification (NCBI taxonomy): domain Eukaryota; kingdom Metazoa; phylum Arthropoda; class Insecta; order Lepidoptera; family Crambidae; genus Cnaphalocrocis; species Cnaphalocrocis medinalis. The sequence continues at coordinate 8,146 of JABMDO010001463.1, forward strand.
CAAGTCAGTCACGTGACTTGGTGATTTTGTATGGGGAGTCTACATTTTTTTCGAAGAATATGGAAAAGTTGTTGAACAAATGTTGTTCAGAATGGTTGATAGAACACGTGGTTAAAGGGATGTAAATGTTCACAGATACACCCTATATAGGCTGATACTTTTACTTATTTCTGAGAGTAGATAACTAATGATTTGGGTTATTTTACATGCATACGCATATCACCGTAGACGTGTATTCGTCTACGAGGAGGTTGGCGCGGGCCAAGTTCAAATGTCAAATGTGAAACCGATACTTGGCTGAACTTAAGTGCTTAGCTACTAAGTACGGAGTCAGGTCAATGTATGAGATGTTCTGTGAATTTATTATTATTTAACTTTCCTTGAAATGTGAATGGTTAATAGATTTATATTATACCTGGTTTATTAAGGTATTCGCACCATACAAAGAATAGAACCCCGTTTTAAGATATTTTTATTATTAGAAATAACAGGACGTGAAAACTGTATTAATTTTTTTATCTTATTCTTGAGGATTTTATCTTATTATTCCATTATTAAAAATAAACTTCAATTGTAGTACGTGATACAATATAGCAACGATCAAAGTTGTACACATGACTTCAATTAGGTTTTGTAATATGGGACCAATTGTACCTCCTTGCGGAATCCCTAGAAGCCTCGTGTCCTCCAGGGCATTGGCGTGCGATGCGATAAATTTACCGGATGGCCATAAACATAGACTTGTCATTATTCATATCTGTATTGTCTTTGTGTCAAATGTGAACCATAGACATTGTTCTGTTCCAACAATGGGGTATGGGAACAAATTTTTAGGTATCTTTTTTATATTTTATTTCAATACCTTTTACTATTTAAGCATCAATTTGAATAATTTTGTATCATCATGACCAGTAGTTATGTTTTAATTAATTTTAACATTTAAATTCAAGCGTATTTGTGACGTCACAAGGGCGCTACACCATATTAATAGTGTTACCACGTGCTTTTTTTTCCCCAAATCGTGGCAAATAAATTATATGTAAAATGTTACTTGTGGACAAATCCCTTTTAATCGGGGGAATTTTACATCACTGTCTGACAACATTCCGGCAAAACAAAAAACAGAGAGGTATCTCTAATCAATTTATATCACCTTTCAAAAAATGTCACTGGTTGGTAAGGTTTTATTGTATTACAACTAGCGCCAATTGTTGGTTCTTCCGATAGACTAAGTGTCAATCACAGAAGATGTCGCCTAATGTAGCATTTATTTTATCTTGTTAGTGTAGTTGACTGAAAATTCTGCTGACCTTGGGTCGGATAAGGTCAAACGCGATTTTATTGAAAATATCATTGATCTTATGCTTTTAAATTTTAAAAGTAATAATATGGTATGAAAGACAAATGCCTCGAAATGGTTTTCGATTTAAGACATGTTTGATTTTTTTTCCCATACCCCATTGATTATGTTAATTTTTTTTTCAATACATTGTTTATACAAGCCTATTTACTGTTTGTATTGCAGGAAATTCAGCTATAAATGATTCAATAAATGAACGTAAATCATTTTTATTTAGGTAATAAGCTAAAAAATCGCCTAAGAGGCAGGCCTAAGAAAAGATGGCGTGACGATTTGGATCAACACTCACGGGACTGGGAAAAAACGGCAGTGAATTGATACGCCAGTGGAAGACTCTAGGGGAGGCATTTGCCCAGTAGTGGGATCAAGCAGGCTAAAAAAAGCTAAAAGATCTTCCTTAGGATTTATTTAAACTTTATTGCACAAAATTTGTAACAACAGGCGAACTTAATGCCCAGGTGCATTCTCTACCAGTTAACCTTTGGGTCATGCAGAAAAGACAGTGGTGCGGCGAAAAAAGTAACAGTGTAAAATAATAATAATATAATTTATTATAATTAATTATTATTAACTAGCGGCCGCCCGCGACTTCGTACGCGTGGAGTTAATTATTGACACTTACCGTCATATTTTGGACAATCCACACAATATATTTTTTAAATTGTAGCCTATGTGTTATTCTGATGTATAAGCTATATTGTGGTAAAGTTTCATTCAAATCCATTCAGTAGTTTTTACGTCAAAGAGTAACAAACATCCATACATCCAAACAAACTTTCGCCTTTATAATAGTAGTAGGATAGGCAGACATAGACAAACACAACATCCATTACTGTGTAAATTACAGAATACCACTTTTTAAATTTAACAGGCGTTAAAATTATTGTTCAGGGAGGAGAGTTATTCGCCATCCGTCATATTTTTCAACGAAACAAGGCATTTATCTCGGCCCAAAGAAAGGCCTTTTCAGAGCCTGCGCTTCTAGTCTCCAAAACTTTAACAAACCAAGCAAGGAACTCGACATTTACAAACGACGTAAATGACATAGAAAGCTGAGGAATTTAATCATTAAAAGTAGATTGGTTATCACTATCATGAATGCCCGCTGACATAGTTTCTTATCCATAACGAGTTTATGAAACGATTGTAAGTACGCAATGTGATAAGAGATAACACTAATCATGGAGACTTCGTTGTTGGCTGAGGATACGCCAGGTCCGGCGCCGTATGCGTACGCGCAGAATAGATTGTGGGGTATTAAATAAAATCCTCCAACCGATATTCGGCTACGGCCAATCTTAACGATATCCACGCAGGATATGTTATAGTGCTCAAGTGTGTGCGCAAACTCCAATTCGTCGGTGATTCAGTTCTGCAAATCTTAGTACAGTTATATAAATTTGCATTAAGGGAGTTGAAATCTTGTTAACCATTCAACAGAGTCGATACATATCTTTTTCTGTCACTCTTATCTCTTAAGTAGCAAAAGTATCAGCCTATATCCCACAGCAGGGGAAGCCTCCATCATAGAAATCGAGTTATCGCTACTATGGTGGGATTAGGCTTAATCACCACGCTTGCCTAACGCGGATTGGTGATCACAAACCCGAGCTATGTTTGAAAAATTCGAAGATACTTTTATTCGACCCGTTAATCGAACTCAGGACCCCGAGATCACAGCCCGGTACTTATAAACCACTAGAGTACTAGACCAACGCGGCAATTTACATTAGCACGCGGTTGTGCTTCGTCAGAAAGATAAATAAGTATTAATTGTAAATTACAGTAAGTATGTAATAAAAACCGGCCAAGTGCGAGTCGGGCTCGCGCACAAAGGGTTCCGTAGCAGCAAATAATGCCATCGTTTTCAGTGTAAGCACAATAACTTAACCAAAATTACAGTTAAATCAACCTATCTCAAAACTATAAGAGATACTTTGATCAAACCAAAAAATCGTTGAAAGAGTTAATTAGCATGCATCACCTCTATTTTTTTTTAGAATTTTATACCCCGTAGTTATAAAATAGAGGGGGGGGGACATACTTTTTACGACTTTGAGAGCTGATATCTCAAAAACCGTTCACTTTAAGAAATGTTTTTTAGAAAACTTTATATCATTTTAAAGACCTTTCCATTGATACCCCACACGGTAGTACATCGAAAAAAAAATTTCATCCCTCAGTTACATGTATGGGGGCCCCACCCCCAATTCTTTTTTTACTATTTAGTGTCATATTTTTGTAGCGTTCATACAACACATATTCCCATCAAAGGAGTTGTCCCATTATGGGTTGGGTCTATGTACGCTAAATTAAAAATCGGAGAAAAAATTGCTAATTACGAGAAAAATACAATGAATTCCATATAATGCACAGTTTCGTGGTTATAATAAAAATGACCATTTTTCAACGATTACCATGACAGACGCGTGAGACGACGGTGACCAAAGACAAAAAAGCAACTGTCAATGTCAATGTCTGTCAATGTGACGTTAAACGGTTTGGTTTTTTAGGGTTTTTTGGATAGTTTTCATTTCTTATTCTGTGGTTTGTTCCGTCAAACGTCAGACAGATAGACAAACGTCAACGTCATCGAATTCGTAATGTCAGTCATAAGGTAACCCACTTGACTCAACCATTTTGTTTGTGTTGCAATCCTTTGTTAAAATAAATTGTTCCTTCCAAAAACAACGCTACAATAGAGAAATTGGATAGTCAAAACTATTCTTCATATTATTCTCTATATTTTGGTATAGGGTACGTATACCACGCCGACTCCATACATTCTGGGACAGCTCCTTTCATCACTGTAGTAACTTATAGTTTCCGAGTAAATCGGCTGTGACAGACGGACAGACGGACAGACGGACATGACGAACTATAAGGGTTCCGTTTTGCCATTTTGGCTACGGAACCCTAAAAAAATACCATAAAACATGTTTTTCACAATCTCAATCTTGTAAGGTAATTTGACCGTGAGTAGATGACGTCATTAATCCAATAATCCGCCTACGACAGAACCAACGCAAGTTTATGAGATGCGACATCTGCGATGACGTCATTAGTACAACGGAAGTACTCCGCTTTGGAATGCTTAACCTTTAACTATGGTAATTACAATTTTGTTACACTACTATGGACGTGCGGCCTCACAGACCGCTATCTTACGCGCTGGTTTCTATCTGTATAGTGGGATTGATATTTTTTGTTTTTGTTTCTTAGAAGAGTTACTAATTGTTAATAAAAGATGTAACTTCATGAAAAAATTATTTATTTTAAACTTGTTCGAACAATATGACAGTCTTAAGGCACTTTTCAGACTTTTTAGCTTGAGATCACTTTATACAGATATTATCACGTGAAAATGTCTTTTTTACTTAGTTTAACTACTTTTACAATAAAATATAAGGAATAAAGGATATAAAAAACTTAACATAGTCCTCTCAAAACAAAACATAAAAATTTCGACATACGCCCAACTTGGTCATATTTATTGGCAGTCTTTGCATAGCGGCTTAGAGCATTGCAAGCATATTGGCTAGCCCACACAAGTCTGGTAGTACTACCACTTTCTTCAATAATCTCTTGTTCACTCGAGTGATTTTCTTGAATGTCAGTTTCATAAAACAAACAATCATCAACATCCCCATCGTTGTCGCACTGATCTGATTCTAAAAGCAATCGTTGAAACTCGCCTTCAAAAGAAGGATCATCTAACCGCAATGTTTTACTGGCTCTTTGCATCGACAAACTCAATGTTCGTTTGCTTGCAGTCGTTAGTTGATCATTTTTTGACATTTTAGTGTACAAAATCTAAAACAAACAAAATCACCGGTAGTTTCAATTTATAGCACAAATGTGGACGCGCGGTCTCACAGACCGCACACGAAATATAAATCGAAATTACTCACGCAACATTCAACCGACGACGTCACCTTCACTCTCAACGGTCATTTCGCACCTAAAACCGAAGCTACTGAGACCGGCGTACGCGTAGGGAATGGGGGTGAAGGGGGGCACGATAATCACAAACTGCAAGCGGCCTGTGAGACCGCACGTCCATAGTTAAAGGTTAAGGCAACGGGTAATGCCCACTTAGCGACGCCAATTAAATTGAGTTATATTGTAAGTTACTAAGTTGGAACTTAGCTTCTCGGAAACATTCATACTTTTTATTTAATACTAGTAGCCCGCCTTACTAACTTTCGGGACTAAGTTTTTCTAATATTTCCAATTTTTTTCCAATAGATGGCGCTAGATGTCGATTAAATCGCGCAAGTGTTCCGTCGTTTCGGATTGTGATCTATAGGAATTTATTGATAATATTGGTTTACTGTTCCTTACTCGTGAAAGTTTGTTCGACGAAACCTTAGTTTTGTGGAACGCGAACGGCTAAACCTAAAGCTGCAGCAGTGTTTCCCGATTCATAGTTCCTAGCTCCCGCGCTGAACGGAAGCCAGTGGAAGTTGCGGCTGACCTCCAGGAACCGCTCGGGTCTGAAACTCCAGCGGGTCTTCGTACAGAGCGGCGTTTCGCTGCATGTTGAGGAAGTCCAACACCAAGTTAGTGCCTTTCGGTACATGGTAC
>JABMDO010001464.1:0-15242 GCA_014851415.1 Cnaphalocrocis medinalis
TCAATAAGTTCTGAACATACAACTACCAATAATACCTGAACATTCAGTACGCATTAATATCTGAGCATGCTGTCATTTACTTCTGAACATACAATAACCAATAATATCTGAACTGTCATCCTTCACGCACGTCAATACCAATGCGAGGTTGCCTATCGTTTTAGAAATCAATTTGGCAACGTCGCGTTCGTCGCTCAACATAATACTTATATCGCTCGATTACCAATGACTGACTCACTGATAAGGGCTGTTTTTTGGTGTGTTTGGGGATTATTTTTGCGGAAAAAGTTTCGACAACCCTGAGAGTTTTTTAATTAATCATATCGAAAAATAATAGGTTTTTGATATTTAAGAAAAAAAAACAAAATGTCGGCCATTTTTGCGACATCAACTTTTTTTTACAGCAGTTATTCGAAAAGTAAAAAGTGTCTCTGAATCACTGAATGAATGAATGAATCATCAATCTCATCATATAAACGAATACAATCTTCTTTAACATGTTCGCTTCGTGACCGCTCGTTGGTAATAAATATCTTGGTTTTTTGATGAAACTCCTTAGTTTCCAATTACTGTTATGCCCACATCCTGGCCATACACTTTTAAAAATAATTTTCAGATTCAAATATGTAATGACACTTTGTTTCTTTCCTTTACGTACTTTGTTTATCCTGATATATGACTGACATCTGCTCAGATATTAATGCAGTACTGAGTGTTCAGATATTATTGGTTAGTTGTATGTTCAGAAGTTAATGACTGGCACCTGCTCAGATATTTATGCAGTACTGAATGTTCAGATATTAATGGTTACATCTAGCGTTCGGAACTTATTGACATTTTAATTTGTTCAGATATATTTGGTCATCTTGTCTGCTACGATATATCTAACGGCGACTGTACAATATAATTGAAAAATCTACTTGCTCATGCAAGCAAAATGTACATAAGTATTTGTAAATGAATGAATAATGCAAGTTTGTTATGGAATTTACTAAGGCATCTATTTTTTAAATTTGAAGATCTTCAAGAATCTAAAAATATTGGCAATAAATAATGGCAAAAATTTGGTACCGTTATTCATGTATTTGAATTTTCGCGCGCTGATTTCAAATACGCCCAGTACCCCACCGGCCATCTTGGGAACTGCGCGCGCGCACAAGTAGTACTCCTAAAGATACGCGCGCGAAGAACCGTTTTTTATAAAACGTCGGGCTTATATAGAAATAGTGTTCTAGTTACATACATTACAATATATTTCGGGTATAATATTTAAATTTGTTATAGTGTTCAAGTGTAGATAAGTGATTGTTTTCGTTAAGAGTGTAATGATTTTCGAGCTACCCGCAATATTTTGCCTTTTACAGATAAATTAAAAGATTGCCAAGCTCTTATTGTGCTCAAAAGCACTTATATTAAATGAGATGTTTGTGTTGAGGTGTGATAAATGAAAATATGTGTAAATTTTGCAAATGATTTATTGTGTTAGTTAATCAGTGGTTCTTCTTGATCTGTTAACAGCGACTGGTAAGTGTAGCTTGTAAGTTTCTACTTGCTAGTAAATTCACGGATATTTGGTTTTCTATTTAATTATAAAAATGTGTATTTAATTAAAGCGGTTATACTCCGTCAGGCAACGGCGACTGTTTGACTGAGACGGTACAAAAAGGGTCCCCTAACTTAATTGTGGCTTGGGTCCTCGAACCAGGTAGGCCCGACAGATGTGCAATAAGTTAGGGTCCGACATAACAATGAAGGCTGACACAATATCGTCTATCGGCATAACGGCAACCGATGATGATTCAGTCAGTTTTTAAAGTTAATTATCTTGTTTAAATTGCATGATACTAAACTCAGACAATAATATAAGATTATTACCGACCTTAGTTTAGCGAACATCATTGACAATTAATTAACTTCGGATCGATTGACATGTAATAATTGTATGTATTATACGGGATTTTATGTAAATTAAAATATTGTATTTTATACCTACATTCACTAGGTTTGATTGGAGAAATACAGGTTTTAAAATACTGAAATGAAAAGATTTTAAGTTATCTATTTTATTTCCCTTTAAGTATTGTTTTTCAGCTACTGTTTTGCGGACTTTTTCTAATAAGATAAAGCTCCCTACTGGAATTTGGATTGAGTACTAGGCACTGTTTAAATTTGGTGCCCTACGTTTAGACATAATAACAAATTTTGTACATATAGTTCTATAATAAAATGTAGATAACTAACTATACTTTTGTTGTGTTAAATATTGTTTCTGCACTTTAAATGGAACGGTGTTTCTGAAAAGCAGATGTTAATTTCAAGCACACATAGGTACTGGAGTAATGATTTATCTCTAAGCACACCAGGTAATGCTTTCCATGTTAACTTTAAAATCGATTTAGAATTATGTCATAGTGTTATAAATGTATCAGATTAAAGGTAACCTTTTTTGTTATTGCAGTAACTTTCCTGACCAATCCCTCGGTCAGCCCATGGTATGGTGGATGGGTAAACTTTCTACTGCCACCGGCATCAGATGACGTCAGACTACTGGCGGTGTACCGGCAGACGTGCAAAGCGGCTATCAATACCACCAAGGAGGGGAGGTGGTGCGAGACCTCGGACCTCACTCATTATCACAGAAAGACCAACCTTCTTTGTGCAGATGGAGTGTGTATTGATACATTGAAGTCATTAACGTCAGAGATAATAGGTTAAGGTACCTAAAAGGACTGGCCAAGTTAAGGGGGGAGCCCCAAAGTATATAGCGCTTTTCCCTCTGGGACATTATAAAAATGGAGAGTTTCTGCAAACCTGCGCAGCTGCGTATGCGTTTCATGCATAGGTCAAATGGCGTGTACGAGACGATACCGAGCGTATCGGATCGCGTGACTCTGAACTCTCACTCTTTGAGAGAGGGCTGTCTTAAACACTTGTGAAGGTGGGGGTGGGCATGAGTTGGTTAACGTGCAACACACAAGGTGTGCGTAACTACATCACGCCCTGGAAATTGTTAACTAACCAGCATGTGCACAACTACGTGCAACATGTGCATTATTAGCGTGCAAAACGGTAACTGGCGTGAACGTTACGTAACGGATGAAACCCGACTGTGGGGTATACGACGTGCCACTAACGTTTGAGTGCCACACACAATTTGACTTGTCAAGAGGACTTTAGGTCTTTGTATAGGTAACTGTTAGGAACCGTTCATAGAACAATATCTTTATAAATAAAAACGAATCATTGGTCCGGGCTGAACCGTTTGGCAAATTTTGGTCTTGAAATATTTGTGAAAGCCCATGGTTCGAAACATGAGAAAATGCGATATGGAGTTAGAGGGTCAGCTTGTACCTAGATAAAAAATTATATATGTAGTATAGTGGTCATTAACCATTATTGTACCTATATAAATAACATTCGATAATATTGAAACCGTCTTCCGAAGCACGGTGTGATTCTCGTTTCACAAATCGTTCTAGTACCTACTCCTTCAACGCTTAGGCTCTGACAAGTGTGCATTCATTTTTACCACACACATGTTCGGGTCGCGTTCATTACACGGACTATGGTTACTTCATCTATGTAGTTGGAATACTGAAAAAAAAACACTTTTTATAGTCTTTATGGATGTATACTTAATATTTGTACAGCATAGATAGTGAATATCCAGTTTCATCATATAAATTAGGCAAAGTATTTAAGATATTTCTTATTTTGAATAATTTTAAGTTTAAATCGTGTAAGTTTCATTCTTAAAAATGTTTATTTGTTCTTCATATTTTGTACGATAAGATTATAGGGTAGTTGACTATATCGCATGTAGTAAAAATAATTGATACTTTACCAAAATATTGGTAAATAAGGAACCAATACCTAAATTTTCAGTTAAAAAATATAACGTCTAGCTGGTTTTGTGAGCATTCAAAGTTTCATGGGCAAGTCCATTTTTAAAGTTTATAATATTATAAAAATAATTAATCATTGAACTACCCACACATTAAACACCAACTTTTAGTTATAAAACTATGTACATAAACGACACATTTGACATAGCTACCAAACAAAATTTGCTAGACGCGCATACAAGATACCAGCGTGTGACGTCACATGTTGTAGCCATTTGTATAGAGGCGTTTTTGGGCCCGCGTACAATATGTGCTCTTAAAGTTGTGATATCTCAGGTATTCAAATCAGAAATCAAATAATTCTTTCAACAATGTTTCTTTAATAGAGGGTCTTTGATTAAACACATAAAAAAAAAATAGTCAAGTACCCTATTTGTGACTTGTATATATATTACATTAAATTACAATTACAAGTATATTACAGTAAACAATGTTTAAATCAGTTCTGTGATTTTTAATTATTGCTAAATTCAAAATATTACAAGACTACAAATATAAACACTTATAAAACACCAAATATTAAGGAAAACTGAATTTAGTAACTTGGTGTACTCGAAGTAGCAGATGGCAACGTTATTTTTGTGTGTAATCATTTTATACATACGTAGGTCGATCGAATTTCGCATGTACGGAGTTAGGTCAAGTTGCCCCCGTGAGTGCTAAAATAGCTCTTTGTCTTAAACATAAAAACGGTACAAAGTCCAAAAATGGGTAACTCAACTTGTGCCACGTGTATGTGCAGTCAGCCACACAACAGGTTACCACAACCTGTTCAAGTTTTCTCATTGATATTCAACCTAATATGTATGATGACAATAAAGATGAGAGTCGATTGAAGAATTTGACAGTTTTGGTATTTTGATGGCTGTACGTACAGTGGCCAGCCATGACATTCCACCTACAATGGACTTCGCATCTGCGCCTTGTAAACGGAACCTGAAAATTATGCCTAGGCATACTTTTGATTAGTCGTGTGTCAATGATAACTATGGAGTCGCTATTTTGTTAGTTTTTTTCACCCGAGCGAGATTATGGCAGGTCACTAACTAATTTACGATAGCTGTTTTTTTTAGCTTTCCACTACCTACGTCCATGAGATTATGAGAGAGAAGTGGTGCAAGTTAGTTGTAATGGAAAGTTTTCAGGTTCCAGTTTTTCCCATTGATATCATTAAAATAAAATTATTACGCACAAAAAAAAGTAGGTAATTTTATTTTCGCAATAACAAACCCTTATATTTGATAAAATAGAAGAATAGAATAGAATAATAATTTATTTGGTAACCACATCACTTAGGTACAAAATACAAATAAAAGGAAATACAAAATAAAATTACAAACTCTTCCGTTCCGTTTACAAGACGCAGATGCGAAGTCCTTTGTAGGTGGAATGTCATTGATTGATACATAGGTACGATTCGACTTCTCTAACAGTCCTTCCATCTAGCATCTAGGCCTGTTTTACAATAATGGGAAATGCACAAAAAGTAACTATACTCTAAACTGGAATTCAAGACCAAAAAATCTACGATAGATACGTCACTGTCAAATCTGTTAAAGTCACTTATGTCATTTTTAAGTGACGTTTTTAGGTTTCGCCAATCTTTTTGGCATTATTTTTCTCATTAAGCAGACTAAACTGTCAAGTTTCCATACATTGTTAAAATGTTGTAGGTAGATACCAAATGTTATTAACACCTGAAGTATAACAAGCGCAATACCATCTTTGAAAACTAAAAATACGGATGGTTAAGTTTTTATAAAAGGGTATTGTATTTACCATATTGGATTTAGCATGACATTACCTAACTTACCATTTCAATGCAAAATTTAATTTTAATCGGGGAAAACTGATACGATATGTATGTAATACATACAAACATTGCAAGATCAAAAAAGCAAAACAAAAATTGCGATCTAGGTACAATAATTGGATTATTATAATTTGTTCGAGTTACGGATCATTTCTTTAAACAAAATCATGGAATCAGTTACCTATACAGGGTTTATCTGTGAACATTTACATCCCTTTAACCACGTGTCAACCATTCTGAACAACATTTTTTCAACAACTTTTCCAAATTCTTCGAAAATTTTTTTGACTTCCCATACAAAATGACCAAGTCACGTGACCGACTTTGTATGGAAAGATGAAAAATTTTTATGCGAATTTTCAAAAGTCATAGCACAACAATGTTGTTCAGAATGGTTGGTAGAACACGTGGCTAAAGGGAAGTAAAACGTTCACAGATACACCCTGTATATAAATATAAAAATATAATTAAATTCAAATGAGTGCACGCAAACCGATAAAATACCTATAGTAGATGAAATAAATAATAAGCGTTGCGACTCCGTGTATTCCTTGCTCTGAACTTTTCCGTAAATCACCTTATGCAGCTTCGATTGACACGTAGTTATACATTACTGCTTTAACTGTCAAGATGTTTACACATGCAGGTTTGTAAACAGCAGTGTATACACATCTGTCATACACGTCAGTTGAAGCATAATAAGGTGAAATTTGGAACATGTGCCATCTTCGCGCTTGGTTATTGTATGGCGCGCTATGTCCATTGTAGGTGGAATGTCATTGTGGCCAGCACATCAAGTTACTACAATCTGTCAAATTTCCTCAGTTGATATTGAACCAAACACGTTTGACATAAAAGTGAGGTTCGATTAAAGAAATTTGACAGATTGTAGTAACTTGATGTGCTGGCCACCGTACCTACATAATATCATTTACTTTTTTAAGTTTTTAAAATGTTAACTAAACCAAGCGTTTTTTATGTTTATGTATCTGCTATTTCGAGTATGCTTTTTTGTGTTGTTTTTTTTTTATACTTGTTGATGTATTTTTCATGAGTCGGTTTTATTCTAGCAACATTTGCAAAGAACGTCCGCGGGCAACATTTACTAATCTCAGATGGATATGTGTTCTACCGGCACAGACAGCAAACTAAGACTGACTACTGGCGTTGCACAGGGCGGGCGCACCACTGCAGGGTTTCTAAATGGACCTCGAAGGAAGGTCGGGTGTTGCGGACCCTGATGGAACATGTTCATGAGCCCCCACAATTTGTGATGAGTAATGGTTTCCTAATAAAGTTAGGGTAAGTAGCCTGACTAAGCTCGCTAAGGGGCGCGCTTTATACGGTACACCATGGACGTCATTTACTTATATTCACTCGGAGTCTGTTTTTTTTAATGCGATGAAGCGCAAAGAAAAATAAAACAAAAATAACAACGGAAATAACAAATGACAGTGTACACTTGGTCCGAACAAAGTGGCTCGGCGGTCCCGGATAATGACCGCGCGTCCACCATTTGGTCTGGGGCAAAGATTTAAATCATAGATATGCCCTGACACCTAAAAACGAGGCAATATTTTGATGACATGACGTGTGCGTGTCATCGAAAGTCACTGTCTATGAGGATAAAATACGGTCAGCAAAATTTTCATACTGGGAACTAAAAATAAAACAATTCCTAAATTTAAAAGCAATTTTATTTATGGGACATTTTATTTCTAAATGTTACATTACACTTATCTATTTATTCAAATAAATTACTTTAATCACAGAGCGAATATCGGGTTTGATCACCAAACCGCATAAAGGGTGGTGATTATGCCTAATCCCATCATAGTAGCTATGACTTGATTTCTATGATAAAGGCCTTTGCCCCTACCATTCCTTAAGAAAAAATATGTGTAATATTTACTATAATTTAATAATTAATTAATAAATTAAGACAACCCCATATTTAATGTCCTGACTCCGTACTAAGTAGCTTAAGCACTTGTGTTATAGAATAAGACAACAGAAGAAACACAAATATAATACTTTAACTTTACGCCGACCTAGAACAGTCAAATATAAATCATTTTCTTTGAAACGAGAAGAGTAAATTCGACTAATTGCCCAGGTAACCAGTATTCATCCCTTCGATCCCGCTGGATAACTTTGATCAATTTTTCTTTTAAACGTGGATCTTGCGGAAATCTAAAACAATAAACGTTCACTTAAAAATAATACGTAATTATTATTTGCATGTTTATTGATTTCTAGTGGAAACAAAATTGCTATTTTATATCTGAATTATCTGACCGCTATTAAAACAATGCCTATCGAAACTGCTGACGCTACCGTACTTTTCCCGGTTATTGTAAACCATTAACAAATGAGCTGTTATCGACTGAGTTCTGAGTACTACAGCGGGTCTAATTATATTGGCCAGCGAGATAATGATGTTGTCTCTTTTTGTCTCACAGTAATTGCCAATAACTCTCTCTGTCACGCGTTGGCCGATCAGACTTTGATGTTTTGTCAACAAATAAAATAAATTAAATTATTGATGAAATATAAATACAGTGAAACCTGGTTAAGTGAGACTTCAAGGGACCTGCAATGTTGTCTCACTTATAGAGGTATTCCACTTACCCAGTGTCTCAGATATCCAGGTATAAATAAATATCTGTCTCATTTACAGAGGGTTCCATTAATAGAGGTCCGTACATCGGTTATTTCAGTTATAGAGGTGCGATCATTAATTAAAATAACGTGTTAAGTAAACATAATAACGTGTTACGTGTTCAAGTTCAGGGTATTCTGATAAACGTACACGTTTTAGTTTTTCTTGTCCTTCAAAACACCGCGATTGAATTTTATGTTTACTCTGAAATTATTCTACAGAGACTTTGGCACATTTTTTATGTGATAGGTGGCAGAACGAGCAGACGGATCACCTGATGGTAAGCGATGGCCGCCGCCCATAGATACCTGCAACACCAGTACTTACGTCGTTAAGTGAAGAATTTGCGGGTAGAAAAAGAATATAAGTCAACAAACAAAACGACGTTATCTCAGTTACAGAGGTTTATGCATCTCGCTGTCCCATTTATAGAGGTAACTATGCTGATAAATCGGAAGAATGAATCCCAGATATAGAGGTTTGCTTCGTCCCACTAACAGAGGTAATTCAGTGCCAAGGTGTAGGGACCGCTGCATGAGTTGCAGTTATAGAGGTTTCCCACTTATCCAGGTCCCACTTAACCAAGTTTCACTGTACTTACGAGTGAAATGTTACACCATTCGCTTTATTTGAATTTGTAGTATTTTTCTTGCACAGTAAAAAGGCACATGAAGGCATTTTGAGTGCTTTTTCCTGTCAAAATTCCAGGCAGCTGTATCGTCCAACTGTCACCGAGTGCAATCGGCAACTAATTCGTGCTAATCTCAGTTGAGTTAAGCTAGGTTATTTGAGGTGCGACTCAAATCGGCGCGGTCAAAGTATGCGAGGGCATATCTATGATTTAAATCTTTGGTCTGGGGCCGCTAAATAAACGCGTCGACGTGTCTATTTGCGATACAAACAGATACCAAATGCTAGTTTTTAGGCATATTTTGGAATATAAATAAAGTTATTATGTATATTAAGATTGAGTAAAAGATTCCAGACAGAATTTCATTAAATAAACTTGTACTCTCATTATAATGAATTTTATTTTCCTTCTCTTAATATAAAAGTTCAATCATGTTCCACCATTAGACTTTTTTATGAATTTTATTTTATTTTCCTTACAATAAGTAAGATAAAAATCTTCTGCACCTATTTCTTGTAAATAAAAAATTCAAAACTCTTCCCAAGTGGATTTATTTGTACCTATTAAAAGGAATCTTTTAAACATTATTGGTTAGAATGTATTGACACTAATTTTAGTATGAAAGTCTCATGCAACCATCGATTTTGGTTTTAGTGGCGTTCGCAAAGAATTCGTCCGGTAAATCGTTACTCATCTCAGATGGGCAGTACATTTTCTACCAGCTTCGGCATCAGAAGGGGATGATCTTCTGGAACTGCACGGGGCGTCGTCGGAAGTGCAAGGCCCGCATATGCACGTCTGAGGATGGGGAGGTGCTGTGGAATATACCCATGCATGACCATGCAGCGCCGTCTTTTGTTTTGAGAGATGGAATAGTTATAAGGATTTAGTTGTCTACTGGTATTTCACGATATGGCGTTGAGAAGAATCTTTATTTGAACAGGCCGATTGCATTTTTTTATACAAGAGGTGGCAAGCGATCAACCGGCTCATCTGCTATATCACCGCCCCCATGTACATCTGCGAGTTTAGAGAAGTCGTTGATGCGCTGCCGGCATTTTAAGAATGAGAACGGTTTTCTCTGGAAGATACCTAAGATAAAGCCCTCTATTTTTAGTAAACCCTAGTTCAATTTCCGTTCAGAACAAACATTCATACGATTAATTCGATATCGATTCGTTCGTGTTTGATCTGTGTCTGATATCCATAACGCAAATGTGCGTAAAATAGCGGTTGTTAAATTAGATATAAAGTTTATTCGTTTTTGTATAATAATATGAAGTTGAAGTAAATAAAACTAATTAATTCCACTTTTTGTGTTTTATTACTTAAAAAAATATTTTGTAAAATTTATTTGATATCATGTATTTTTATGCTTTACTTTGTTTTTAGTGACAATGGTGAAAAATTCAAAGGGCCAGCCTATCATAATAGCAGATGGGTACACGTTCTACCGACGTCGACAGCAGGTGACGTCCGACTACTGGGCCTGTACTGGCCGCAGATGCAAGGCGAGGATCTATGCCACCAAGCAAGGCGAGGTGTACCGCGCCTTCCTGATTCACTTGCATAAGCCGCCGTCCTTTGTCATGCGAAACGGAGTCTGTATTAAAATATAATTCAATCGTAATAATAACATCGTCAGGCGCAGACAGCAGACACAATATAAATCTTGTTTTGTCTTTTAAAAGGCTTTTGGATTAAGATCCAAAAAGAGTCGTAAGCGACTATAATGTTACATAATTTCAGAAAGTAATATGTCTATGCTCTTGTCTCAAGTGAAAGATAAAGAACACAGTCCGCAAATGCAAAGGATGTAAGTCACCAAGTAAGGCAAGGAGTAAATACCGCGCTTTTCTGTCATACGTGCACATTATCCGTGGCGCAAATATAATGCAATATACTGTGAAAGTCACCACCGATACGACCTGCATATCCTTCATAAGCGTATTTCTTCCTAAAAGGTCGGCGACGCACTTGTTAATCTAGTGTTGCGGATGTCCACGGGCGGTGGTAGTCGCTTACCATCACAAGAGGTCAGGTTCGTCTGCCCATTGTACCATAAAACCCAAGACCCAAGGAATTTGTCTCCACTGGTCGAAGACAAATCTAGTTTACAAAGCAAGATATGGTGTAAATCGTTGTTTTGGCAAACTAAAATTCAAAATTGTCATTATTAACGCAGGGTTGTCATAAGTACTTTTTATTGCAAGCTACAAATGCTATATCAAGTAACATGAACGATACAGTGATTATATTATGGTAGATTAACACCATTTTCGCCACTGAAGAATCATGGAATTCAATTTCAGACCTTACAATATATAAAGGTATATTTGGTAATTTATTGGTTTAAAAACTCAAAGAAAAAATTGAAAATATGTACTTACATATGCGAATGGCTTACATAAGTAATGTGATGTATATTTTGTTCTAAATATTGATGTCAATAAATAAATTGTGCAATAGCTAAACCTGGAATATCAATGTTTCGGGGTCCAATTTCTGCCTTCACATATTTGGTAGCGCAAGAATGCCAAACATATGTCTCATTGTATTGAAATATAATAAATAATTTTAAATATTTTTCTTTTAGTAAGATTTGTTACCAATCCACGAGGTCAGCCGATAATAATAGCAGGGGGTTACACTTTCTACCGCATCGGAGGCAAAAAAACTCTGACTACTGGGCCTGTACGGGACGGAAATGCAAGGCTCGGCTCTACACTAGGCAAGGCAAGGTGATCCGTGCCCTACTTACAACTACCACAACCCGCCTACGGACTCGAGACTGTTGAGGTATTCTTAGAAAATCAGAGGTCTAATGAGAAATAGAAAATGTACAGCTTGACTTGCTGAGGATGCTGGATCCGCCAGCACGCCAAGACAGCATGTACACGAACCAAGATTTAGTATTGGATAAGAGTAGAATACTCGTATTCAAATAAAACAGGATTCAACCTATTCAAAACATAATGCTTAAAGATCATAGAGTTGAATATCAATTGTAAATTTTGAACAGTTCTAGTATTGAAGTTAGTGAAGTGTGGGCTACTGTACTGCACTTTTTTGTAGAGATGATTTTATGCCCTGGCATTTTTGGGTGGACTGAGTAAACGCCGAATAAATGCCCGGCATAAACCTATTTACTACTGTGTGATACAAGTAAGTCAAATACGAATGTCTACTATGCAGGCAAGAAGTTATATAATTTAACTGAATTACAGTAACTAAAAAAAAAACGTAATGATAGCGTTTTAAATTATTCTGTATTTCGTGAAATAAAATTTTCGAATAGATCATGATTGGTTTTATTTGAGAAAAAATATTTTAGCTACTTGAAGTATGTTTTTATTTTTAAAAAACTTATTTAATTAAAAAAAAATATTAAATTTTTTTTGGAAATAAGTTAAGTCAATGGAAAACTATAATTATGTAGAAAATAGTAACGACTAATGCTGATGGAGTGATAACTGTTGACCACTATAAAAAAACTGTTTTGTACTACTACAATCTTATTTCAGTGACATTTGTAAAAAACACCCGCGGACAACCGACAGTCATAGCCAGCGGGTACACGTTCTATAAGCAACGGCAGGTCAACGACAAGATCGACTGGGCGTGCACCAAGAGAGGATGCAATGCAAGGCTCCGGACCACGGTGCAAGGGGAGGTGTTCAAGCTCTCGCTTGTACACCATCACTCTGCTCCGCGGTTCTTAGTTAGAGATGGAGTGTGTATCAAAATTTAGTGTGTAAATTAGTAAAAAATTAAATACTCAGCAGTATTATCACAAAATAATTACACACAGAAAGTAGGCTGCCCACTAAGAGCTAAAAACGTGTCCTGTACTCACGCATGCGCACTAACGGGGAATTACGCCTTTTCGACCACATTAATCCTAGCTTATGACATAACATTGTCAAACTGTCGAGGTCTGTGGTAGAGGGCGCGCGCTTATGTACTCATGCTGGGCAACAACCCTAGCATATGTCAACGAACTCTTCTAAATTCAACATCAGGCTGAGTCTACCTTCTGTGTGTAATTATTTTGTGGTTTTATGTTGTATTTTGTAAATATTACGTGTTTAGCGAGGATGCAAGACAAGGTGAACAGCATAGGAAATGTTCAGCAATTTTAATTTGCTAACCATCGTCGTACTGTTTTAATATACAGCCTATCGTATCTCTTATTTGCATGCGTTAAATGTACAAATGCAAAAAGTGGAATAGAACAATTAATGCAAGAGATGGTGTTAAAAGTTTTGATCACACATATTTATTATCTCTAAAATTCTTTATTGTACCTGAACTACCTCTGGTGTGAATGATGAGTTGAATGCGTAGCTAAGATTTTTTAAACTCATACTTGTGTCGTGTAATGTGTATCAGGCATTGTGTGAATTAAAAACAATTCAGTTAGGAAATAATGTGTTTGTTTTAATTTCAAGCCATATAAGGAATCAAAGATTAAACTTTCAAATAATATTTTATGCGGAAAAAACTTCTGTCAATTATTGTAACTCTGAGCGTCTGTTTCACAATGTAAAAATAAAGCGTCACATAGCTATGCAACACATAAATTATTCTGAAGATAAAATTCACGATTTGTATTTGCAAACTCATGGACGTAATGAAATAAAACGCTATTTGACAGTCGTGAAACGCAACAACAATGTTTATGGTAGCAATAAGTAGCTTAAAGCTTAAGTATAACTTATCCGTATATTGTGAAACAGCTCCTGACTCGTTGTAATCTTCTATAATATTTATAAAGAGGTAAATTCTATGGACAACGACAAGGCTTTTAGGTAAACCGAAAAAGTAAAACATATGTGCAATGTAATCGACACCCAGTGCCATCTATTGGTTGCAGGTAAAGAATGTCCCGAAACTAAGTGAGGGCAGGCCACTAGTATAAATCATAAAGAAGATTTCAATTATATTTGAAAATATTTTTTCCAGTTACATTTGTAAAGAATACACGTGGCCAATTGATAGTTCTGGCTGGAGGGTACACTTTCTACTGCCGTCGGCAGCAGAGGATGACTGTGTACTGGGCTTGTGCCAGGAGAGGATGTAAAGGTCGGCTGTACACCCACCATGGAAGGCGAGGTGGTGCGGACGTCGCTGGTACACGACCATGACCTCCAAATATTGTATCCGAAATGGGTTTGTTATAAGTTTTAAAACGTACGTAAATTGCTATATCTCGTTTGAGTTTTTTTTATTGAGGACAATCAAGATGACCTTCTCCGCCTGAGGGTAAGCGGCCGTGAGATCCAAATATGAGATTGTAAGGACAATTTTCAAATTAAAACGTTAAGCGTGGCGAAGCGACATAAAACGATCCCGTCAATAAGGGTTTTTCCAAACGTTTCTTGTTAGTTGCAGTAATTGTACTTTTCTCTATCTTTCAATCAAGTGTAACATCATGGCAGTCATTATTATGAACCTTAATAAAAAAAAAACGTTTACAGATACACCGTACGTCTAGAGTAGCTTGCAACAGTCTAAAGATGAACCTTACTTGCATCACAATAAAGACGCATCTTTCCCATCGCACCCTACTCCTCGGCCCTGGTAGTCGTGTCGGCTGGCATGGTCCTGTGGGTTCAGTGTCGCGGCGGCGCGGGCGGCGCGAGGTCGTGCGCGCGCGGCTTGTGCGGGCGGTGGCGCTGGCGCTGCGGGTGCGAAGCGCCGTATACCTCGCGCACGCGCGTGCTGCAACTCGTAATACGTAACAATTAAACAACGCTTTTTTATATTGAGGATAGTGATGCCGAAGTATCGATAGTTGACCTTGGAAATCGTCTATAATATCGATAGGCTTATCGATTACTATCGATAGTTAAGTTTGGTACAAGTACCTATTGAATACTGCAGTATTGCAGTTTACTAATTTCGATATTGATCTTAATACTATCGATAGTAAATCAAATCAAATCAAATATCATTTATTGCTTTAGTTATAGGTTAGTACATCTAAGTTCTTAGTTTAGGTTTACAATAGTTCGTATCGCTATAACCTGCCATTTCGGCGTACAATAAGAAAAGAGAAAATGTCATTAGGATTAGGAGTATAAACATCAATATCGAAATTAGTACGAACATGACAATTATATAACAATCGATATTATCGATTGTTATGCAATAATCAAATAACCTGGGTATATGGTTTTGATTCACTCTGTGACATAGCGTTGTCGCATGCGACGTAGTTTATGCACA
>JABMDO010001465.1:0-14280 GCA_014851415.1 Cnaphalocrocis medinalis
GGGTGTCCTATGGATGGCAAACTTAGTTTCATGACATGTAGTATGGTTGACCAACTGCTTTTACCGGCAGAAGGTATTATATAAAATACGTCCTTTTTTGAATACCGATGTAAGAATTAGGCTTTGTGAGTCTTTGATTTTGTCGAAGCTTAATTATGCGGACACTGTTATAGGTGGATGTTTGCTCGGTTACACAAAGCGGCTTATTCAGAGAGTCCAAAACGCATGTGCCCGATTCTGCTTCTCTGTCCCTCGCCGGGCTCATATTACACCTTTCCTTAACCAAAATAATTTAATAAACATGGAGTCACGCAGATCCCTTCACTTCGCCTGTTTGTTGTTTGGTGTTATAAAGACTAAAGTCCCAGTCTATTTGTACGAAAAAATTAATTTTTCACAACGCCCTTTAAGATTAGCTGCCCGCCTTGTTTGTCCTAGAACCTGCACAGCTGCATTTCGTGGCAGCTTTCGCTATGCTGCCACGAAGTGCTGGAATAATATACCTCCACCTCTCAGAAACCTTACCAGTCTTGCAACATTTAAAACAAAGTTTAAGTCATATTTATTAAACCTTCAAAAATCTAAATAGCAGAGTAGCTGTGTAATTTAATTTAATCTATGTTAGTACGTACATTTTATTTTAAAATATTTGTCTCCTAGATTTACATGAATACAATAATGTAAATGGTTTAAGTTGATGAAGTTGGCGCACACAGTGGCAACCACTGTTCTGGTTTCCTCGGAAGACCAGCGTCGAGGTACCCACCAGGTTTCTCGACATATGCTGAGAGGACACCTTTTAGTGTTACTCAATAATGTAATTAGTTTGTAGTTTTACTTGATTTATCATAACTGTACCAATTTTTGTAACACTAAATAAACGTTTTATTATTATTATTATTGTAGACTCCTTCTATAAGGCTCGATGTTTCATAAAAACATCGGTGGTAATGATATTCACGGGCCGAAGCCAAGTGAAAATCATATGTTGATATAAATGAACGTAATGTTTATTCGGAAACTTCAGCGGACTGCAAAAACTTTCTCGTCAACCTACAGGTGTTTAGAATACCGCTTTTTGAAGCTGGATAAAGGTCTTTTCATGTAGGTCTAACGACCTTAAAGAGGGAATATTTGGGTGGGAATAACACCTGTAGAAGATAAAACAACCGGGACTATAGTCACTTTTTTTAACTGCCACATGCGTGTTATTCTTCTTTCAATTCAGTATACTTGTTAATTTCTCTGTTATTGTCCTTTGTAGATTATGGGTGTAGGTACGGCTATGTCAATTAATTGTGCTGTTTTATTAGGTTTATTAATTAATGTAATATCGGGCCTGTTAAAATGAACGGTTTTATCAGTCAATTGCTCGGTCATAGTAGAGTTTGTGTGTAGAATTTTCAAGGACACTATCTGCTTTGTATTTATAGTATGGTATGGGGCTTTCTGAAAGTAGTTTGTGTTTGTGTGCAAGGAGCTGATGGATGATGCTAGCGACCTGGTCGTGACGGTGCTTGTAGTCAGGGGGTCTAATTTGAAGTCACTTTGAGACTCAACCAAACGATTGAGAATACCATTTCCTAATTTGAAGTGACCATTCTTTCGTTTGAGACCGATGGAAGTTGTTTTGACAGGACTTGTCTCAAACCCTAATTTGAAAGCATAAAATGACATTCGTAAAATTGAATTTGACAGCTCAAGTCTCGGGGTTTTATGTCAAATTTTACGATAACTCGAAAGGTGTCCGTACTTCGGTTGAAGTGTTGAACATTCATACTTGAGTACATCGGAAGATTAGAAATTATATTAAACTAGTCATATAAAGTTACGATAAGAGTTTACTAGCAAATTAGGTACATAACAAATACCTGTAAAGTTAGTTTAAAGGAAATAATAGGTAAATAAATAATAGTTTTTGTGTCTAGAAGAAAATGGTCATGATGTATCTATTACCTACTTAATAATTTGTGATTTTTTGCAGTAAAACGGCTGGTAGACTTTTGAGAGATTCCTTTTGCATTGTGACGATATGGTGCCGTACTTAGTTGTGGTTGTGGGATGCATCTGGTCGAGGTATGTACTACCTTACCTACTTCTATTTCTACTTATATAGGTAACTTACCTAACTATTCCTTAACAGACAATATTTTACAGATCCATTAAGGACTCAACTACTATGCATCTAAGTAGGTAGGTACCTACAGTGTAGGTAAACACAGCAATAAAAGTATTTTGTTTGTTGTTTGTTTGAAAGTTATGGAATAGAAAATCATGAGCCATCCAAATTATGTTCATAGTTAAAGTCACAAAATTCCAATGAAAGAAATTGTTTAGGTACCAAGAGTAAATAATGAACTAAAAAATTTAATTAATAGATCTCCGGTAGTGCATTTTTTGGTTGATACTTATATGTATTTATTTATGATTACAGATTTTATGAGCGATGATGGCATTATGGCAGATGGATGCATTGACGGGCCGTGGGGTCCCATGGGGACACACCTAACCCACCAGTGGTCAGTCACCAGTCACTACAATAGAAATAAATAAAATAATAATTGGTTGTATGAACATATTGCGATTGTCAATATTTTTTTTCTATTCTATGCTGAAGACAAAGATTATGTACCTACCTACATACCTAATTTGAGATTAATTTGAATAATTGATCTTATAGCTTGCGTTAACTTGTTACTGTTAAACTTACTAATAAAAGTATCTTTAAATAATTAAATTGTTTTATTTTGCCAAGCCCGATGAGGCTGATACCTCAGCTTTTTTGTACCTAGTATTGGAATTCCTATATTTAAAACACACCATTGGTTTAAGTACCGGTCCATAATCTTCGGGTCCCGGGTTCGATTCCCAGGTCAAGCATAGCACGGGTTTGTGATCACTAATCTGCATTAGGCAAGTGTGGTGATTAAGCCCAATCCCATCATAGTAGCGTAGACTTGATTTCTATGATAGAGCCCTTTGCCCTGCAGTGGGACAGTATATAGGCTGATACCTACTAAAGTATCAGTAGTAAAGAATTTTCAATTACTTAATTATAAATATTGTAAAATATAATTAGGTAATTAAAAATTTCTCAAAGCAATAGCATATCATAATGCATGAACACTAACATCACAAGACAAGAAGCTAACTTACTGCGCAAATGAAAAACATAACATAAATAGATACTCTTTATTGCACAAAGTTTACAAGTCTTCTTAAGCTAAGTAATAAATTTTGCTAATATACAATAGCTTGTAGTGACATCTTCCTGTGTTCAGTTTGTCGCAGGTTGTAGAGAGATCTGTAAGGAAGAAAATTATGGTATTATTGATAAAATTATAATGATAATATCTACTCTACTCTGTAATAATAGGGCAGTGGTAGCTGTGTATAAGAATGGGAAGTTGTGGTTTGAATCGGACATAAATGAGAATACCAGCACATATTGGACAGTATCTGAATGTTTAACAATAGATCAGTTTGTCTGGTACCTCTACTTAAGGGCAGCAAAGGTCAGATGGCAGTTGCTCGATGGTAATTATCAAACAATCCGGAATCATTCTCTAAGCATACCATGAGTTCTAGATGACAGTTTTGTATGCATCTGGGATTCATACGCTAGGTATGAAAGAGATCCCTATACCTAACATACTCTATAACAATGGATATCAAAAAATTATATTGACCTACCAAATAATTTAGATAACTTTCTTTGCCTGCGGCTTAGGTGTGCTGTAGTATAGGTAATATCAGGCAGTAGTGGATAGTAGGTAGGTAGATTTCATCGGTGTACAAGCTCCAGTTTGGGACTGTATACTGGCAGATACATTCATTCCTCTTCGCCTTTTACTTTTAGTCGGCCCAGACCTAAAAGAGTAAGTAAGTACATTATTATAACATAAATATAACCATGTAACATCTACTTTTATGCACCAAAAGGGTAGAACTAAATTAGACAAAACTTAACATGCTCGGAACGATGGAAAATACTTAAACAATACATACCTTTTGATACAACAATCCAACAAGCACCAGTTAACCAACTCATTCCATAGCATGTAGGTTACGTAGGTACGAGATCTCCAAACCACCGAGGAATTTTTGCAATCCTTAAGTATCTTCACCTTTATGTACTTTTCAACAAATTTATCTAAAAATCCAAATAAATATAAGTTGCAAAGAAAACAAAATATTTTTCTTAAAATTGATCAGCTGTCATTTTTCGTTTCTCTTTACCTTACAGCTTTGTTGAGCAAAGAAAACAAACGCCAAACAGCCAAAAAAACTAAATTCTAAAAATTATGACAACATTTTATGTTTTCACTACATAAAATCCTTCTTTCAAACACATTTAACAACAATCTATTTATATAAACAGCCAAATATTTTTTATTTATTAAAAATTTCATTGTTTATAAATTCAATTGCTTCAATTGATCAATGTGTGTAGCCGCCATAACATAATCTTTCGGCGGCACTTTCAATTGATTTCCAAACTCTATGGTCTCCGATCGTAAATGAGTGTCCGTCTCAAAGACATTTCGTTATCGCAAAACAAATTACGTTTGGTTGACTCTCAGCTCAACCGAACGAAAGTATTTGCCAACTTCAAATTAGACCCCCAGTCTGCGTTATTGTTTTGCATGATCCTGTAATGTGTTGAATGGTTTCAGGGGCAGATTGACATCGCCGGCATATATCTGTGATGGGTAATTTCATTATATGTTTTGGTAATTGCGGGTCTCTATAACTTGATCTTGTATGGCCAGGATAAACCCTTCGGTTTCAGGGAAGAGTTCACCTCTCTTTAACCACTCGTTTGACGCTTTCCTGTCAACGTTAGCGTGGCAAAGATCATGAAAATGTCTACCATGCAGGGCTTTTCTGACCATTCCTGTAATTTTGTTTGTCTATCGGTTTGTCGCTCTGACTTTTGCTGGTTTTGGTCCTTTAAATTAAGTGGTGTCAGTTTGTAGTCATTTTCAACAATTGCTTGATGTAACGTAGTTGTAGGTGCTTTCTCATGAAAATATTTCCTTAGATTCGTTATCTGTCTTCCGTGCAAATTTAAAATATCTATGAGTCCTCTTCCTCCTTCTGATCTCGGTATAGTCATTCTTTGTACACATGAGCGCGGGTGGTGTTTTCTCTGCTTCGCTCATACTTGTGTGTATTGTACGTTGTAGTGACTTCAGTTCTGTCTTGGTCCACTGTATTATACCGAACGAGTATGTCAGAATTGGGATGGCGTATGTATTAATCGCTTTTATGGTGTTCCTTGGAGTCTCAGTTTTGAAGTCAATATAGCATCAGTCTATGTTTGAACTGTTTGGTGAGGGTGGCTTTGGTGTTTTTATGCTCGATTAGTTTAGATTGGTTGTAACCTAGATATTTATAAACATCTTCTCCTGTCAATGGCGTGATGGTTTCTCCTGTGCTCAAATGGTAGTTGTGTTGGTAGTTCTGTCCTGCTCTAATAGAGTTGATCTTACACTTATCTATTCCGAATTCCATTTTTATATCTAGCGAGAATAATTCTGTAATATTTATTATTATTAGATGTCAATGTGTCATCCCCATACATTATCACTCAATTTGACAGATGCAAAATGTCAAAATGTATAGAAACTTGACATTTGCATCTGTCAGTTTACTACACATTATTATACTCTGGTTTTTAATCATGTGTAGTAAACTAACAGATGAAAATGACAGGTATGCGTTTTGTCATTTTGCATCTGTAAAATTGAGTGATAATGTATGGGGATGACACATGGACATGTGTCAGTTTACTACACATGATTATGAACCAGAGTAATAAAACAGAGTGTAGAGGTAGTAAGTTAATAACACAATGGCCGCCAACCGCCCCTACAAAACAGATTCTACATTCAAAATTAAAAGGCGCGAAAATCCACCGCGCCCGCGCCTCCGCTATAAAAATAAATAAAAAAAATCGTCGCCCCGGGGAGCGTGATTCGCATTTTGTTTACCAAATCCTTTCATTATTAAAAAGACGTATCACGTAGTGATGGGACACGGACGTATGAAATTATTGTCGACAATATTATTCTCAAACTAGTTTTTATAAAAAAAACTTTTCTTCTAAGTAGGGGAAAAGGTTCAATAATTTCCTCGATATCATTAGAAATACTAAATATCTTTTCCACATATCGATAGGTATTCACGTATCGTTACACAAATGTGTATTGTATACACAAAGGTCGAAGATTTGGCAAGACTCTGGTAGTTACATTACGTAGAAACGTTAGCCGCCTAATCTTCTCAATCCTTAAACTAGGTATAGTACCTACTATGATATTTACATAATAATAATCCATTTTAGTTGCTGGATTCGTTGTCAAGTAGTTTTGCTGGATTCATTTTAATCTTCTGTATTGTTTATGAAAAGGTTAATCGCATTATCTCTATTGATAGTGGTTTATGTTAAGCTATAATAGGGCATGAAGAATTTCATTGGATTTCGCTCTTATGTCGTGAAGGATAAGGTTCATAATCTGGTGGGAACTATTTTCTCTGTGTCCGATTAAGGGAAGGGAAGATTAAGGTTTCGAAACGTAATGCGGGTTTCGTCAATCTATAAAAGAAAGCAAGCAAGTCTTTCTAAATATCGAAATCGAAAATGCAATAGGTATAACAGTGAGAAAACTTACCTGACCGAACTGTTTTTATTTTGTGATCGGATAACTAGATGTACCTACCTCTAGTCTCCTCTTCTTGCCACATACAATAAAAAGTTAAAAACAGCCCGTCATAACACAGCTTACCCAAACGCATCTCCATTACGATTCTGACGATTAGACAGTAAATTGTAGCCGCGCCGTAACATCGGAAATCTTTTATGTCATCAATTATTCTGTCCTCTTTAGTGCGGATAATGCTTTAATTATCATGCAGATTCACTGTTTGAAAATATCAATTTTGCAATAGGGTATTGACAAAAAAAAAATTATGTGTTAATCAAAAGACCTCTAATTAAGAAACATTATTGAAAGAATGCTCGAACTGATTGAATCACCTGAGATATCACAACTTAATAGCACTATTTGGGCAAGCCCAAAAACGCTCTATACAAGGCTACAGGCAAGTGACGTCACACGCTGTATTTGTATCGCGTCTAGTAAAATTTTGTTGGTAGCTATATCAAATGTTTCGTTTAGTAAAGGTTTCATAATAAAAGTTGGTGAAAAATGTACGGGTAGTTCAATGATAATTATTATTTTTTAATTTTTAAACTTTAAAAATGGACTTGCCCATGAACTTTGAATGCTCATAAAACCAGCTAGACGTTGTATTTTTAACTGAAAATGTTGGCCATTGGTTCTCATTTACCCAGTATTTTGGAAAAGTAAAATATTTTTTTTTAAATCGAGATTAGTCAAATACCTATTCCTTTTTTAGATGCTGTCTGTGGTTTGTGGAGCAAAACAGGGTTGGTGAATTTGTAATCAATGAAAATAGTCTGAATTTCATATGTGACGGAGAGTTAAAAATAATGGCATTCAAAAAATGGGAGAGTTAAAAAAAATGCGAACACCATACCTACCTGTAATCAAAAGAAATGAACGCACGGCATTGCGTCATTTGCTAGTAATGGTAGTTTGATTGATCATAAACGCGTCATAATTATAATACATATAAATTGTTTTTGTAACACCTAATAGGTAATTTTTTCTAATAAAAATCAAATCATCAAAACGAAAAAAATGCGAAAATTCATCTTAATTTGAATTTTTCTGTACTATCCTTTATGAAAAGAATTCTCCAGAGACTCATAAACGAACTCTATGAATCATGGTACACGTTTGAGTTGAGTTGAGTTTATATTATTTATGATGGAGGCCTGTTACCTACCAGGTGGGACAGGATATTAGGCTAAGTTTTTAAAGGTATTTTCCCTCATTAGCTAATAGTAAAACAATTATTCTAAGAGATTGAAACCTAGTACGAGAAAGTACACACTACCATGCATCCCCTTCTTCTCAATTACAACTATTTTTTAATACTTGTTCTAGGCACCTGCTTCCTCCGTGTTCCCATTGCGTGATGTCGATAAAAACTTGTCCACGTAACAGCAAATAAATTCAGTCGATACTTGTAGAGAGTAATCCCCGCTCGCATGGCCCCACATTAGGGGCATTAGCATGCCGCCGAGCGCGCCATATTAAGATTTATTAGCCCAATAACTTAGGGACTAAGTCCGCGGGTCAATGCGCGGCAGGAACCGGGAAATTTGCGGCAAACATTGGTAACTGTTACAGTTATGTTACGTTTTAGATAGATAGATAAATAGATATATAGATAACTTTTTGTTAAATAGGTTTTAGATTTTCGCGTTGCATTATAACCAGTCCAGTCCGCTTGTGACCACTCTGCTGCAACGGCTTGGGGACTATTCATCCCAGAATTTCAAGATTTTTTTTGCTAGTCACTGTTCTAACCTAACCTAACCAATATTTTTGTCATGATAATATTAATTTAATAAATTCTATAAAACCCGCTGCAATGTAGCCGAAACTTCAGGAAGTAAGTACATACAATGTACCTACTTAACAATAAACGTCGCGTTAATTCCCGTTTTAATGTTTTACAGATAATGTTTATTGGCCACAAAAAAAGGAGTAAGAAAATTATTAGGTACGTATGCTACGTAATATTACATTAGGCGGCCAACAAGGCACAACCGGCATAAAGGAATTGAATTGACTTGAATTGAACCTCAGCATTTGCTGCAGCAGCTAGAAGCCGCTGCGGCGCTGATTTTAGGTAGGGTGATCGAGACAGTGATTGCCCACTTAAGAAAATTATGCAAAGTTTTATTTCAATTAAATCCTTTATTTTAACAATTGGCTAGCAGTGTGCGACTTTTATATAACATTGGTAGTTTAGCTTTAAGTTAGCAACAATTAAAATATCTAAAGAATATTTGTAAATATAACGTTTTGCAAAAAAAATCTTAAAATTTGTACTAAAAATTGGGTACTATTTAAACGAGCTTCTTTTTAATAGCATTTTTCGCCTCAGGAAATATATGTTAGCTTCTAAATTACTAAGTCAGCCACAACCAATGCGCGTCTGAATTATAGTATTTCAGCCACCTAAATATCTTTGATGTAAGCCACTGTAATTATAACTCAGCATGACAGTTATTTTTTAGCATCTAAATTTGTGGTATGCATTCAAACAGCAACCTTCTAAAATTATTAATATATGACACCAAATAGTAATTATATTAGCTTCTAATTTCATAATTTAGTATGAATAAAATGTAATCATCCTCCATTTATTCGATCGTTAAATTTACCTAAAATTGTCATTGAATATTATATTAAAGCTACTATTATTATTAAACATGAACTATTTAAGGCAACAACGCAACGATACTAACCGCCAATTGATTTATATTAATTGTGAGGATTATTAGAAACATCCAAAAACAATCCAGCTATGAAAACAAAAGGAAAGTATTAATATGTTTTTACTTATGTAATAAATTATTGTTGTTTGGCGCGTGTAAAAAAATATTACGCATCTCAAAAATTGTTAATGCATCCCTTTATGTTTTCATAGCTGGTTTTTTTTTAAATATATCTCATAATCCTCACAATTAAAATAAATCAGTTTTATTGGTATCGTTTTTAGTAAGTAATAAAATTAAATTAGCACGGTATATGTATGTAATTCCGAAATTATAATGAAAAAGAAATATGTATTACTGGCTTATTAATGCCGCTCGCGCTTAAGTTGGCCTTCCACGCATTCTTTTCAGTCCAAGCACTGTGCTTTTACCTCCAATGGCGCCATTTCGAATTTCAGTCTGATTGCTAGGCCGATCAGATGCTTGCCGGTCGCTGTCATGTCACGCACTGGCGCCAAATCGTAGGTACAGTGGCTATTTTCTCGATAAAAGAATATGAAGTATTATTTTAGATGTTAAGTTATAATATTTTGATGTTGAGTATTGAAGCTTGAATGTATTATTTTTGAGGACATTGTATTGAAGCTGTAAAACTTAATATGGTGATGAGTTACAAATTCCGTGGCTGAGTTAGTAAATTAGTTTGCAATGTATAAATCAGAAGGACAAGTTAAATTAATTGTGGATATTCACTTGATGCTGTCTTTAACATTTTTAGTTGCCGTCGTAAAGAAGATGAATCAGTTAATTAAAGGCTAAGTAATTTTCCCGATGCTTAGTTATTAAATGAGAAGTTTGGGCGCGTGGCCAAATAAAATTTTGTGGCCATGTTTATGTATTCTCCTATAAAATTCAGTGATTGCCCACCCCCTCTAAATACTAAATGGAATGTTTTTATACCATGATAACTGCTTCAAATGATACATCAAAGCTTTAACTAGCTCGTTGTTTAGCTTTCACATTCAAAAAATAAAATTTAAGTGACACAATCATTAAAACTACTAAGTGTATCCGATTCTCCTAAGGAATTCGAGTTTTTTGACGAGACGAACACCTGCTGTGCAAAAACAGCCATTAATTAATATATATTTTTTAAAATGTTGACAAATTTCTTATTTAGAATTCTGATAAAGAGTACTCTAGTGTTATTTAACGGATTTAATTCAAAACTACTCCTTTGAAAATAAGTTAAAATCTACGTTAACCTTAAACCTGGCAATCACTGTACCCTGGGCAATCACTGTCTCGGTTCCCCTACCTATCTTATTACCTATGTATTCGTTTGAGAATCGTTTCTACTAATAAGAGTCTTGAAGGAGATATTAATCGACTGGAAAGACTCAATAGATTAAACAAAAAAGTCTTTGTATGGAATAGATTAAAACATTCTCGGTATTCATTGTCTTTACCATCATTCAGTTTCTAAGTAAGTAGTTCAATTAATTAGTAATAATTAATGCCCAATATTTGGATCCGTTCCAAAAATTAAAAACCTGGTATATAATCATAAAAGCAAACCCCTATCAAATATAATAAAACTATTGGCTAACTTTATCGAAGGATTCATAGTTTCTGAATACGCGGGTATCACTAAAATTTCAAAAATGGAACGTAGTTTTTTTTAAAATAATATTATGGCTTTTCTGATAAGTCATTGGACTGCAAGATTTTTAATTTAGCTTTTTTTTACTAATATTTGTTTAAACTACGTTGAAAGTTGTAAATTTTTAGTCTCAGTAAAATAAAAAGCGACTTAGGAAGATAAAAGACAAATGTCGAACGATAGGTGACCTGAATGTCAGTCAGATGATAAAAGGTAATAGAAAGTATCAAACCCGTGCATATTATATTCCCCTATCAGAAAGCCATTGCTCAGAACTTAGAAATACATGAGCAATTGAGCAAGCCGTCCCAAATAGTTTAATCAACGTACATACGTAGGTACGTTACGTATTAAACTGGGATCAACCGCTACGACGCGACGCCCCCCCCCCCCCTCCCCCCTCCATTAGGCGAATCAGCGGCTAAACTAAACTTATATCTAAATGACAATAATTGGAACTAATGCGTACTTATACGAGACTTTCACTGTTTTTGACATTGGTCATTATGTCCTTGTAGAATAGTAGAAGCATAGATATCCTCAGATTCTAGCTGCTGCAGCAAATGCTGAGGTTGTTTTTTTTATAATATAGGAAGGCAAACGAGCAAACGGGTCATTTGATGGTAAGTGAACACCGCCGCCCATGGACATCAGCTACACCAGAAGTTGTGCTTTGCTGGTCGCAAAATGTAATATTACTTATGCTGTATGTAATTAATTTGTTATTCCCTTTCGTTCTTGTGGCCAATAAACGTCTCTTCTATTTAGGTGTAGGTAATGTATCCGCCGGAACGATGATGATGATGCTATCCTTGTAGATCATTAAAAAAAAGTACTGTTATAAACTTCGTTCCTATGAACATTTTCTTTTGCCGTTACTTAAATATTGAATAGTCCCAAAACATATTAATCCTAATTACCTACGACTCCATATATCGATACCTTAAATCTCAAAGGGCGTAATCACCATTTTGGCCAAAATGACTTTTGAATGCTATCTTACTCCATTTTTTTTTCTCTATCGATCTGTATTATCAAAGTTTTAAAATTCGCAAAAAAGTGGTGATTACAGCCCACGTGTTTACCGTCGATAATGCAAGAATTTTAGTCGTAAATACCTTTAAAAATTCATTATTAAGGTTTTCGGTCGATACACCAGTTAAAATTATAATGATGTGAAAAATACTGACTATCGAATGAGGCGTATAGGACAGATATGTGTAACAGTGGCGTTTACGACTCGAGTTACTTTAAGATTTAAACAAAATAAATAAAGTAAGTGGTAGTAATACTGCATAATGAATATCGCGTTTAGTCCGGTTTCTATAAATTCTAAAATAAAAACGCTCAGACATGCAATTAGCAGTACTTTTACTACCCATACGTAAAAGAGATTACTCTAGTGTCAGTATCCTAGACGAAAATGAGGAAATACGAAAATGAGCAGAATATTACCACTCATTCCCCTCGTCGAACCCGAATGTATCGATGTCTGTGATTAAATTCTTGTTAATATAGTGAAGTTGACGCTTTTATTTCTTTTGCCCAACAGTACTCCTATTAAAGATTGTTTATAGCACGCAAAACCTGAAACATAAACAAAGTGGCGGGAGTTTTGCTAGCGCTTAAATCTTAGTAGATCAATCCTAGCTTAAACATTTTTAAAGTAAACGTTTGTTTTACTTCTTTGCACAGTACTGGTAAGAAGACTTATTAAAATTTAAGCTCTAAGTAAAAGTCATGTCGATGCAGATATTGTTTATACTAATTTAAAAACAAAACAAAATTATAGAAATCAATAACTTTCGTTTGAATTTCAAACTAAAATGATTGCGTTTGTATAATTGAAATAATAAAATCGTTTTCATTTCTGTACTTGCTATAAATTTTGTAATAATGAAACTAGCCGTATTTGTATCTTAATTTGTATCTTCCTCGAAGTGTTTTTACTTATAAAAAACCGAAAATAGCCTTTTAAAATGCATTTTCTATAAGTTAACTAGGCTGTTACACCATAGCATAGAGCAGAATAGCCTTTTTTTCAAGTCGTAAACGCCATTATACCATAACTTATTGCAGAACAGCCTTTTTTTTAGGTCGTAAATGCCAAATTGTCAATATTTTTTTGGCGTAATCACAAATCAGTTTGGCAAACATTGGTTGTATTTTGAATACCATATAACTGTGTTATAAAGCTCTCGATACTCGATAATTACATCCAAATTTCATTTATATGGCATTATTAGTTTAAAAGTTATGAATTTAATTCTTAGATTTTTTTTTTGTTTCGGCTCTCCTGAAAAGTGATGATTTGGTGATTACGCCCTTTGAGATTTAAGGTATCGTATGATACTAGTGAGTATGGCTGTAATAGTAAGCTTTGTGGAGAAATACGCTAGCCATTATACAAAACGATTCCTCTTTGTAAAACATCTGAATCACCCATTTTTGACTTTCCTCCGCCACACGTAGCGTTTTGTTCTAACTCCAGAGATCGGGCGCGGCGGTACAAAGCGAACCTAATATTTTTATGGAAGTGCTAAAACGCGCGCAGAATGCGATCTAAAGGTTTTATTCGAATTTCGAACTTTGTGTGTTTGTATGCGATAACGGAAACTGTAGGTTATTTCGAATTTGGAACGATTCTTTTATACCAGGCTGAATTCATATTTAGTAAGAAGTTGGTATATAGCGTTTATATATCTTCTATACTATTTATAACGAGATAACTTCTATAGAAACGACAAGGCTTATAGCACAGCTTATAGGTAAACCGAAAACACGAAACAATTGCGCGATGTAATTAAATACAGCGCCATCTATTGGTTCTTTTCGGAATTACGGTCCCGAAGCGAAGTGAGCACCTCGACGGCAGGGCATATTTAAAATTCAAAATATCTACAGGTGTAAAATTACTAATTGGGATCACTTTTTCAATCAACACTTTCAGTATGAAGTTCTGTAATGCTCTAAGTACATTTTATTACGAAAACAAAACATTTTTGAGCAGTTGAGGGATTGGACAGATAAAGAAACTTTCAAAACGAATCGACCCATAACGTAAAGTAATATAAAAGTGTAGTAGTACCAGTCTATGTACTGTCCCACTACAAGGCAATTGCCCCATCATCTATGATGGGATTAGGCTTAATCACCACGCTTGCTTAATGCGGATTTGTGATCACAAGCCCGAGCTAAATTCGAAACATATTTTTATTGGGTCAATTACGAGATT
>JABMDO010001466.1:0-15165 GCA_014851415.1 Cnaphalocrocis medinalis
TAGTAGTACCAGTCTATGTACTGTCCCACTGCAAGGCAATTGCCTCCATCATCTATGATGGGATTAGCTTGCCTAATGCGGATTTGTGATCACAAGCCCGAGCTAAATTCGAAACATATTTTTATTGGGTCGATTACGAGATTATATGATTGGCTTATAATGAAGCCGTCCCTTTAATGAATAAGAATATACATGTCGCTTAAGATTAAATCAAACATAAGCGCACCGAAGAGAACACCGATTCGGTCTTAACCCCCACCTCAAATTAGGCCCTCTGTACAACAACAAGATCTGATATTTAAATCACTAAAACAACGGGGTAAAGTATTAAAACACGTTATCATTTTTCCAGGGTAACTCTCCCATACGACAAGATCAGCTCGTTCGGAGACCTGCCCAGCACCCTGGGCGCTGAGCTGACGGTCCTGGCCAACGATGATGCTACGGCCGCCGAGATGGCTGGCTACATCGAGAAGGCGTTTGAGAATGAAGGTCTAACATAGATACTTGCTCCGATGCCTCATTGATCAAGCGGCGGGCGGCGCCGCGTGCCGGGCCCTCACACACTCCGGGCACAAAATACATATTGACACAGAAGGCTGACTGCCCACTAAGAGCTAAAAATATGTCATGTACTAATGCATGCGCACTAACGGGCAAAAACGCCTTTTCGACCACATTAATCCTAACTTATGACATAAGATTGTCAATCTGTCGAGGTCTTATGTACTCATGCCGGGCAACAACCCTAGCATGTCAACGAACTCTTCTAAATTCAAAATCAGGTCAAAGTCTAACTTCTGTGTGTGATTATTTTGTGCTCCGGCACTGAAATCCCGCTCTCCAGTCTCGTACAGTGACCGCGTGATACACCCACCGTGATGCTGGATGGTTACGTGACAATGGTTGTAGGGCACCATTCGGTATAGTTTACCAAAAGATCTCTTGATCAAAGGGCTTATTCCTTTCTAAAGAGCCAGTTCAGGTGTTGCAGATGTCCACGGGCGTCTGCTCGTTTGTCCGCTAATAAAGTATTGTAAAAATTTAGCGCCAACTCCATACAGCCCCTGTGTGCGAAACCAATGAAGCGCCTATTTTTCTCCTTGAATCTTCATTTAACAATGGAGCGTAGCGCCCCTATTGCTACAAGGGAAGCAGCGCACTTGTGACACCACTGGTGTTACAGGTGTCCATGGGCGGCGATAATCGCTTACCATCAGGTGATGCGTCTGCTTGTCGGCCACCTATATCATAAAAGAAAAACAAGACATAAAGACTATCCATAATTAAGATAAATAGCATTAAAGTTAAAACATCTCTGAGGGCGGCAGTTAACCTAAGGTTTCCCTGTTTCACCCATCCACAGAAATCATAAAACTGAAGATCAACAGAGCCGTCCTTACCAGACGACCTCCACCGCACCCTGGAGTCTGCCCCCGACGAGCATGATGCCGTGGAGGCGGTCGCGGCTGCCCATGACCTGGGGCAGCATAACACCTTCTACGTGGTGCAGAGGAGGCCGCTGCGCCAAGACGTGTGGTTGGCCACCGAGAGGGTTATGTTCTTCAGAGATGCTAAAGGTAACGTGCACTACAGAACCCTAAGAAGGGTTCTGTAGTAGTAAGGGGGTTGTAAGTAGGGTCCGTCTGGCTGATGATAATGATATTAGTTTTTCTAAAGTTTCTGCCTCTATGGACAACGATGTAGGCAGCGGTCGTCGCACTTTACTCTTCAAGGGCCACATATCAATATGAACATCAAGGCCCGGGCCGCAGTATATGCGTTTCAAGAGCTTTTGCATAGGTATTATCCATAGTAGTCCACACTATTCATATATATGCGAAAATGTATGTCTCTACTCAAAAACCACTAAACTGATTTCTGATAAGTACGAATATGTAGTTGACTAGTAATTAAATAAATCTACTATATCGCGGGCCGCAGTTTGACGACCACGAATGTAGAGTGTTGGCAACTTTTGAACGCACGCTCAAGGCGGGAAAAAAATTGCTTTATAGAATTTTCAAATGAATTAGAAAGTTTTTATTTTTTTTCCTTACACATTTTGGGGCCCGAGTGCCCCGTATAATTGATACGGCGGATACAGCGGTAGCTACGCCCCTGGCGATATGATGATGGAAAAATGTCACTACACCACACTACCCTCTTTCTCTTTCAGCATCACACACACTAGTCTAAGCCCTAAAACAATGGGTATACCAGACGTCCATCGTGGGCGGCGCGCGCGCAGAAGCGTATTTTTGTTGTCTATCAAATATCATAATAATATTATGATACAGACAAATACAAACACATAATATTATGTGTTTTGTTGTCCAAATTAATAAGTGTATTTTCTTTTCCTTTGCACATTTTTTTTTATACTAGACGCGGCAAAACGAGCAAGCGGGTCACCTGCTGGTAAGTAATCACCGCCGCCCATGAACATCTGCGAGATCAGAGAGGTCGCTGATGCGTTCTTCACTGTAGGACACTGCATATGATGGTGGAAAAGTATCACTACACCACACTAACCCTACTTTTTCTCTTTCAGCATCCCATACGCTAGTCCAAGCCCTAAAGCAATGGGTATACCAGACGTCCATCGTGAACGGCGCGCGCGCAGAGGCGGCGGACGCGGCGCGCCGCACGCGCTTCCCGCCCGGCGAAGCGTACCACGTGGTGCTGTCCGTTGTACACCCCAAGCCTGATAAGATGGACGTGATCTTTAATGCTGAGGAGGCTGTGGAAGGTACTGTTTATACAGGGTGTATCTGTGAACACCTGATTGACACAGTTAAGAATTTCGATGACGCTGATATTGAGAATGGTTGGTAGAACACGTGGTTAAAGGGATATAAATGTTCACAGATTACACTCTGTGTATTTTTTTCTTTATTTCGCAAAACATTTTTATACATTAACTAGCTTTTTGCCCGCGGTTTCGCTCGCACCCCCCACTTCCCTAAAATGGGGGGTTAGAAAGGGGCAAAAGTAGCCTACATTACTCTCCATCCCTTCAACTATCTCCACTTAAAAAATCACGTCAATTTGTCGCTCCGTTTTTCCGTGAAAGAAAGACAAACATACAGACAGACAGACACACTTTCGCATTTATAATATTAGTATGGAAGTATGGATAGTATGGATTTCATTCAACATCTCATACAGAAGCCCGTACATTTTCTCGTTGATCTGGTTTTAAGACCTATCTCCTATTTTTCTTATTAAAATTACCGTTTTACTACTATTTTTTTTGTATTTACCGGTTGAACATATTTGAATGTTTTCTATTTCAGATTACATAGGCTCGTTCGTAGATGAGCTGAGCGTCCTCCACAATTTCACGCTGAAGTCTCAATGGTTGTATCTGCTAGACTTCGACTTTAAAGCCAAAGAGGTTAGTCCCCTGTTAAATCTCTTCGACTTAGAGCGAAAACGCAATAGCGGTTGGCCGCGCTTACACATGAACATCGATTATTACATGAAAACACATGATAACGACGCACTGATTTGCGGACAACCGTCGACCGCTCCGGTTGTTCTGGGGCTGCGAGAAGCCGCACCGGTTGAATGATGCGGTGCGCCGCGTCCCCTCCACGCACTGGGCGCGGTTAGCCGCAAACACCGCGTCCTACCCGCCTTAGGCACCGCTTGTTCCTTGCGCTACTAGACACTATGCAGAGTGCGCGTCATGGACTGAGTAACAATTGCGGCAGACCGCAATCGGGTCAAGACCTTACGGTTAGCCGGAATATGGCATGCCGCTACGGCAGGCCGTATATACTGCGGCATCGCGGCCACTAGTGCGTTTTCGCTCTCATACAATAATACGTCGGCTGTATCATACGCACACCTCAATAGGTAACAAACACTTAAAAAATCTCGTCCACTTGTAAATCCCAGGTGAAAGACTCAAGCTCGTGGGGCCGCCACTTCGCCGCCCGCCAGGACCGGCTGCACCTGCTGCTGACGCGGCTGGAGGAGCGCGCGGCCACGCACGTGTCGCCGCGGCCCACGCTCAACCTGGCGCTGTACGCCGCGCCCTGCGGGGGGGCGCCACTCGTCATACACGACCACAATGGTAAGTAAACAGACGAGTAGACACAGGTCCCTCCACCAGCCCATGGTCCTTCCTACCGTCTCGGCATACGGACCGAATCTTGGGAGACGCTCACCAGGTACTCGCTAAGGGCTCTTTCCCCGGTGCGTTTCTTCACTCCCTACAAAGTCTGTGTCTTTAGCCCATCTCAATGTCACTTCTCCCCGAATGGGGCGTGAAACACCACAGCACAAGCGACTCGCGCTCGGGCAGTTCCACATCAATCGAACTCCTTCCTAATGTCAAGCCTTTTGTGTGCAAACGCACGCAACCGTCGAAAACCTTCTGCAGAGTTGACCATCTCTTGATGGTATACTGGTCCTATCTCGTTCCTGTTCCAGTCATTCAGCATCTGTTGACAGACGAGTAGTTGGATCACCTGATGGTAAGCGAGTAAGCTCCGCCCATAGACAAGGACCGGCTGTACTTACTGCTCACGCGGCTGGAGGAGCGCGCGGCCACGCACGTGTCGCCGCGGCCCACGCTCGACCTGGCGCTGTACGCCGCGCCCTGCGAGGGGGCGCCGCTGGTCATACACGACCACAATGGTACAGTAGTACGGTGGCCAGCACATCAAGTTACTACAATCTGTCAAATTTCTTCAATCGAACCTCACTTTTATGTCAAACGTGTTTGGTTCAACATCAACTGAGGAAAGTTGACAGATTGTAGTAACTTGATGTGCTGGCCACTGTACATACACAATTAATAAGGCGCGTCCTGAATCTTCGGCCACGCAGTCAAGGACAAAATTTTACGTCACTATGAAAACGTATCGAACGACGTAACTTTGTAAAAACGTAATACAGACCACTCTGTATTACGTTTTTACAAAGTTACGTCCAATTTTACGTTTTCTTTTTATTCTCAAATCATTTTAAATAATAATACACAAATTTGTTAGACAATTAGGTGCCTTTGACATTTTAACATAAAGTTTATTTTTAAAGGTTGTTCTTTATGATTCGCTAAATGTGTTCCTTTTATTATTATTTTTTTAATGGCTATGGACACGCGCCTTCGAAACGCAATGATTAACCTAACAAGGATAAATGCGAAACCAAAGAACTAAAGTGTCAAATCGGGCATCGTAGAACGCCCGACTATATTTGACAGTCGAGTAGGTTGGATCACCTGATGGTAAGCGAGTAAGCTCCGCCCATAGACAAGGACCAGCTGCACTTACTGGTGACG
Source organism: Cnaphalocrocis medinalis (assembly GCA_014851415.1). Classification (NCBI taxonomy): domain Eukaryota; kingdom Metazoa; phylum Arthropoda; class Insecta; order Lepidoptera; family Crambidae; genus Cnaphalocrocis; species Cnaphalocrocis medinalis. The sequence goes on from JABMDO010001466.1 coordinate 5,297, forward strand.
CGGCTGGAGGAGCGCGCGGCCACGCACGTGTCGCCGCGGCCCACGCTCGACCTGGCGCTGTACGCCGCGCCCTGCGGGGGGGCGCCGCTGGTCATACACGACCACAATGGTACAGTAGTATAGTCCGAGGCAAGAAAGTGTAGTTATGACCTTGAGTGCGCAGAAACCAATTTTGATAGAAAGTCTTCTTTTTTACAAGTGCGCAAAATAACGGTCATCGCTATACTTTCGTGCCTCCAGCTGTATACCTACACAATTAATAAGGCGCGTCGTGAATCTTCGGCCACGGCAAGGACAAAATTGTACGTCACTATGAAAACGTGTCGAACGACGTAACTTTGTAAAAACGTAATACAGAGTGGAAAATTTACGTTTTCTTTTTATTCTCAATTTTAAATAATAAAACACAAATAGTTAGATAAGGTTAGCAGCGCACTTGTTGCATGTGTTCATGGGCGGCGGCAATTGCTTACCATCAGGTGATCCGCCTGCTCGTCGTCGTCATACACGACCATAATGGTAACCCGGGTTCGATTCCCTGTCAAGTTTCCTGGTACTCTCATAGTACAGGGGTTGCCCTAGTTTAAGACCATGTTGATTGGTGTGATTGTCTGGCGGATTTATTTATTTCTATAATTTTTAGTACAATAAGGTCCGCTTGCGCCCGATGTTGAAGATTCATTCATTAATTCCGTGACTTATTTCCATAGCAACTAATTTAGCAAACGTTAATCCGAAATGGCGCGGAACATTTTAAAAATATAGTTCCGTGTTAACGAATTTTTCGGATTGAATTTTTGTTTTTGCAAATTCAAATACAAATCCGATAGATGGCGTTCTGGTGACGTCAGGTCCAACAACGAGTAGATTGATTCTATTTTGACGTATCTTGTCATACTTACGAAGTTACGTACAAAACGAACAATGTTGGGAGGGAGGAGGGCTGGAGGGGACAGCCGAGAGAGTTGAGCCGTCCCCACCGGGCTGCGGAGGGTGTCCGTGCAATGCCGGCGGTCGATGATTTTTAATCATGTGGAGTAACTTGCGATCGGCAGGCAATCACTTCGCTAAATGAGGCGTCTTGGACATTGTGCTTAAGTTGATCAACTCTAGGAAAATAATAAACGCTGCTAAATTTTATTCAATGTGTTATCTCCATACATAACAGTCAATTTGACAAATGCAAAATGTCAAAATGTTTAGAAACTTGACATTTGCATCTGTCAGTTTATTCCACATGATTAAAAATCAGAGTATATTCTTTCATGCCGCCAGTTATATCGGATGATTCTGTGGGTAACTGTGAAACAAGCCGCATCGGCTGATGCAATCCAAAGATTTTAATTAGTATCTAGTGCCGCAGGGTGATATTAATATAAGAATCATTGAATTGTGTCGTTTTTAACACTGCTATTGTGTGTCGAGTGAGTTGTCACGTGAACAATTTGCTTTGACCTAATAGAGTCTTTAAACCTACGGCTTTGTTAAAAATAGTCTCCACAGAATCCTTAGGACATTAAAACGCTAAACACAGGCGTTTTATTGAGTGACTGTGACTTCGACTGACTTCGACTGTTGACTATACTTTATCAAACTACACTTGACATTGGCAAAATTAAATGTGTCGTGAACACAATACAGGCCATATAACAAAAAAAAAATCAGAGTATATTCTTTCATGTCGCCAGTTATATCTGATTTTTTTTTCTGTTCACCATCATCAGACCAACCAGTGAAGTCCCCGGTGCAAGCGTTCATGTCCCCGAAGTGGGGCGGCGTGGTGCTGGGCAGCCCCGCGCGCGAGGAGTGCGACGCGGCGCGCCCGGCGTGGCGGCCCAACGTGCGGCTGGTTATGGGCACCTTCGTGGCCCAGTTGAGGACGCTGCTGGGCATTGCTGACGTGGTGAGTCATTTAGTGTTAAACGGGCTACACACCCGAAATCGGTGGCGATATCGGGAAAGTGGTGGTTTTTTTTTCATTAGACTATAGGGCCCGTTGGTCTAGTGGTTTAAGTACCGGGCCGTGATCTCGGGGTCCCGGGTTCGATTCCCGGGTCGAGCAAAAGTATGTTTCGAATTTTTCGAACATAGCTCGGGTTTGTGATCACCAATCCGCATTAGGCAAGCGTGGTGATTAAGCCTAATCCCATCATAGCACAGTGGTCCCGGCTCCTAAGAAGGGCGGTCATGGGGATTGCAGGTCGGATTAAAAATAAGATATTATCTTTTTACCAAAGAAATTATTGTTTTAAGGTTCTAAGGGTAATGAATAACAAGTACAATTTTTTTTTTAAAGCAAGGTTGATAATATATTGTCAAAAAAAACATTAATCATACTAAAAAATAGGAAGGTAAATAGGCAACAATAAAATTAGTTTTACTTATTTATTAGTTCTGAGCATAGCTTATTTGGCATTGATGTTTTGTAAGTTTAGCCTCAGTAATTAATGAAACGATTTCATCTGAGCTAAATTTTAAAGAACTGTCGTCTGACTGATTGGAATCACTAAGTAAAGTATTTACAGCGGAATCGTCTACCTGGGATAAAAGTGCTAACCTGCGACGTTTGCTTCTCTTGCTGCACTCTCCAAACTCCTTCCTGTACTGCATCCTGCTTGTAGATGGAAGATGCTCGCTACTTTCGTCGTATTCACGTAGTCCTCCGTCAGAGCTCCGAAGTATACAGACTTCGATCTCGTTTAACCAGTCACTGTATTTGCCAATCAGCTTAGATTTTGACCTCCCCAGATTCTTCCAATATGCAGCAAATCGTTTACAGAGATTATAAATCAAATCTTTTAACTTATCGGTCTGGATATTTTCAGTGCCCGGCAAAGAGGCTGCTAGCATTCCAAACACTTCACGTGATCTATCTGCCTAGTTTTTTTTATTCGTGGCAGATAACCAGGTGTTTAGAACGTGCATTCGAGAGAAAGAGCACTTGATAGTGGTCCCTGCAGAATAAAAAAAAACATATTTACCTAAGGTATCAAATTTACCTATATACCACCTAGTCCTTTCAATGACTTATAGCAATCCTCGGCGCAGTTTTGCGCAACTAAGCGTTACAGTTTTCAAAACTAGACAAACAAGAGATTATTTTGATATGTGTTACATCTATGGGAATTCGTTCCTTCCTAAGTAAAAGTTTAATTGAATATTGAAGAGTGGCGAAAAATAAAGAAATCGGGATCTCTCTTTGACGGTGCTAATTACCGATAATGATAGGCTTAAAGTTAACACAATATGATTAAAAATGACGTACATACCTTCTATTTGAATATCCATGGCACAACAAATCACAAACAATCACTTTCCGAGAACAACAACACTTTGAAAACAATAGAAATTTCGGTGAAAAGATAACGCTAATGAGCACTGATAAATGTTACCACTTCGGGTGCATAAAATTAAATGTTCCACGTATGTCATTGCAATTTAATTCATACCTCGGGGTAGAAGGGTTATTTGTCTACCCTCTAAAAATAAATGATGTCATAATTTGACCATCGACATTTCAGCCCTATGACCTATGGCGGGACCGCTGTGCATAGTAGCGATAACTTGATTTCTATGATGGAGGCCTTTGCCCTGCAGTGGGACAGTACCTATATAGGCTGATACTTTACTTTTTTTTTTAGACTATAGGCCAACGCTTGACCACAATCGCACCTGATGGAAAGTGACGATGAGGTCTAGGATGACACGCGTTTGCCTAGAAGATGCCTGTTCACTGACCTCGACAGTTCCACTCCATATCTATCCGTATGATAAATGTGGAAGCGAATCGCTTCGTACGGACAGGGGGCAAATTGACCAGATAAGGGTGAAAACTCTCGCCGCGCCTTGTCGTCCGGTGGTGGAATGGGCTGGTGGTCAGTTATTCCGTAAAGGACAGCGCAAAAGACTGCACGTGGAGCCGCCGACACTATCAAAACATTAAAAATCGTTCTGATTCCGCTACACACGCGCCGATATCGTTAAGTTTTTTTGTCTCTCATTTCTGGGAGTCTCCAGTTTCACGCGGGCATTTTGCCAAGCGTAATCTGATGATAATATGGATTTGTAATTTTCAGAAGAATTTTTGTTAGGTCACTATCATTTTTAAGGTTACGCAAAGCTGCAGCAGCCGTTTCACAAGCGGACTCCTTTCTTTTGTTTATCTGTCACATTAAGGGTTTCGTTCACCATTTCTGATTAAAGTTCCAAGTAATTTTCTTATCAATTAAAGTGGGATCGGAGAAAATTGGCCCTTGGTCTTTGTATTGAATATATTATTTAAATTATTGACTAGGCCGCAGACCAGGGGTCAGTTTCCTCCAAACCTACTTGAATTAAGGAATAAATTACTTGTAACTTTGTTCAGAGGTGGTAAACGAAACCCTTAATGTGACAGATATATTCTCATTCATTCTTTATTTTTGATTTTATTGGTGAATAAATTATCAATATCTGTCTTTAAAAACACTTAAGATTTCAAAATGATTGCTATATCCGTCTCCCAGCCGCCAGTACCAGGCGCGTTCCTAGCGCCGCTGCGCGGCGTGGCCCCGCGGCGCTGGGAGCTGGACGCGCTGCTGCGCGTGCGCACCGTGGAGCAGCTCGCCTCCGCGCAGGCCACGCTGCAGTCGCTCGCGCAGCTGCTCGGTAAATATTGACATTAGAACGGATGTATGAGGAAATAACGGAGTTTCCATGTTTTATAACCCAAATCTAACAGATAAAAGACTTTTTTTTTTGGTTTATTGGCCTGTATTGTGTTCAGGACACAGTTAATTTTGCCAATGTCAAGTGATTAAAGAGACACGTTCCTTTGGAAATTAGTCGGTGATTGAGCTTTTTCTTTTTAATAAATTGAGTTTTTGGTCACCTAATAAAACAAACAAAACATACACTGACATACACAATAGACAACACAGTTAATAATTGGGAGAATCTTATAAATTATTATTACAGCAGCTAAAAGACGTCATCAAAAAAATTATTTACCCGCCATCGCCATGATGGTTTTTCCTTTTATTTTATTATGTACTCGTAGGTATAACGTCATTATATTAATACATTAATTGATATCATCTCATCTTTCTTCTATAATGATATATTTTTATTTGTATCAGAAAACGAAACCATTATAAAATAAAATATGTAACATATTTAGTGAACATTTTTTATGTGATACAGATCGTCGCAGTCGTAGAACAAAGACGGATCTGCAATTTAGCAATTTTACAGGAGAGCGTTTTAAAGATTTTGTATGGTATATTACTTCATATTTTTTAAACCAGTTATTCAATTAACATGAAATTTGGAGAAGTTGTTTTGTATGAGGGCTTTTATGATGTGATTAACAAAACAAATTCCTAATATGTATAGTTTTTGTAAAAGTCACATCAGTCGTTGTTCGGTGGAGTTCACTGTGACGCATGTGATTAACCGACGTTATTCTATGGAGTCAGATTTTTTGGATCATGACGGATAATACTTTCCGTCAGTGTTTTAGGGATAGTAACAAAAATTTTAGGGACGGTTTTGAAATACGATTATGTAGATCTAGGAAAGGAAATGAAATAACCAACAATATATAATTTTACTTTTTTGTTTTTTGTTTGATAGGTAGCAGACGAGCAGGCGGATCACCTGATGGTAAGCAATTGCCGCCGCTCATGGACATGGACATATGACGTATGTGTCAGCCATCATTTCACTCAACCATATCAGAGGGAATGTAATGACCCGCCACATAGCGCCACCACCTCAGGAACGTTTGAGCGTGCATGACCATTCCAATTCTCCTCATAAGATACAAAAAATAGTATGGACATAATTAAATACTAATAAACTGTAGGACGTGGTGTACAATAACAGGTTGATAGTATCTTGTCAATTATTATTAATCATTAATAGTAAATGTACTCAATTTGTATATAAAATTAAATTCAATGCTGCAATGCCTAATTGATTAAAATGTATATAATAATAATTTCAGTATTAAAATACTGCAAGAAAATACAAATGTGCAGGCATGAGGATCATTATACCCGTGAATCCTTATCGTTGAGATAATCTACAATTTTATAGTATCCTTTCTTTATTAAGCAGGCTTTTACATGTGTTCTTTATTAAGCAGGCTTTTACAGAAAATAAGAGAGAATCTTATATATAGAAATCAAGAACCTCGGAATGAATACCCGCATATAAAAGTAATAATAATATCGTACTTTATGCGATGCTATTATTATACAAGGTGTTTTTTTTATATTGAGGACAATCAAGATGACCTCACTCCGCCTGATGGTAAGCGGCCGAGAGATCCAAATATGAGGTTGACAGGCACAAAAGAACAAACTAAGTACCGATTGAGTCTGTCATCCTCATCCTGATGGCCTGCTGAGATTCTGTTTCACGCCCAGCCTAAACCCAGGGTTGCAAAAAGGAGGAAACACATGAACTGGTAGGACATTCCATAACTTGATGGCTTGGGGCAGCTAAATCTCTTGGTGCGCGCCGGCATTGTCTGGATGGCAACGCTGTCCAGCACGTGTTGTTTGGGAATGGAAAGGAGAGGATGGGATTAGTTGGAATAACTCATCAGAGTATTCTGTATTATAGTGGCGGTAGAGAACACTAAGACTGACAAGGTCTCTACGTAGCTGAAGAGGTTCTAAGGACTTAATCACCTCATGATCTCCAATAATACGGATAGCAAGTCGCTTTAACCTGTCGAGAGCCTCCAGCAAGTATTTCTCCGCGTAATACTTGTTGGAGGTTTACCATCTCAGAGATAAGAGCAATATTCCATACACGGGCGAACATGTGCCGTGTACAGGAGACAAAGCTCACTCTATTCACTCTATTCAGAATCCCGAGTTTATGGGAAGCGGTTCTTATGACGCTCTTGATTTAGTCTCGTTGATTCAAGACTATCCTGTATTGATAAAGGGGTGCTCTGAAGAGTGGGATGGGATAGGAAAGATGATACCTTAGCAGAAAATACACACATCTGTGTTTTCTTGGCATTGAACTCGACAAGATTGCTGGGATTGATTTATTGATTTAATAATTATGGGTATGAATGGGTGGAGAAACAGAAGAGGGCAAAAAAAGAGATGGAAGCATTGTGTGAAAAATTACATGATCGAAAAAGGGGTGGCTGATTCGACGATGAATGTCAGAGACGTATACATAACCAGGGAACATGGTAGAAAGATGATGATAATCTTATGTGCACCATTCGACTATCAAACGGTTTTATCGTGCCCATACGGGAAAGTGAGTGCGTTACCAACGCAAGCTGTTTTGCTACAATTTTACAATCTTTCATGTTTCTACAAAAAAGGGATATTATTAAGTGTGGGTCGATAGTGTACACGTCAACAGATGCATTAGTAGATGGATCATCAAGAGTCGTCCACATGTCTGTATGTCCATTAGTCAATGTCCATTTTCAGTTTAACACGAGATAGCGATAGGGTAATCGCATGATTCTTGTTTCATTACCTACTTTGCTTTTACTTACAATGAGCAGCAAGAATCACGCGTGCATTCTCGACCGCTACATATGTCAAACTGATGCGTCGTCAGACGTGTGGACGGACGGCAGATGTTCGCCCCGAAACCCTTTGATCTTTTACAAAAAACCGGCAATAATCACATTCGAGACGAATGCTCTGCAGGCGTATAAATACCTACAACAGACGCACAAATTACACCCTCTACACGTCGGTAGGCTCATCGGTGGATGATATCTGCAGACGCATCTGTCTACGTGTGGGCCAGGCTTAGTAAATAAAAATAAATTATAAAAAAAAAATATCAAAATAAGTAAATTAAGAAATGAACAATGACGTATTTATAAAATGCTCCCACGAATAACGTCGGATGTGCATATTCGACTTGCAGCTATCCGTAGAAAAATAACGGATCGGACAATACGCCCTCAGAAGGTCCATAGGACATTGACGGTCATTCAATTCCGTCTAGAAAATTATACTCGTCCAACAAGTTTGTATTGTGACATGTTTAAATATAATAAATTATATTTACACTGTGATAATACAAAAATCAAAAAACAAAAATATATTATTTTGATTCCTAGGACAAGGACGAATTTGACAAACCGTCGTCGTTCGCTGGATAAGTAAATTAAACCTTAAGTTATAACCTAACAGCATACGGAATCTTAGTAAAGCCAGTAAATCAACAAAATATTATAATAATTATTTACCCGTGTCGTTCCATAAAACAAGGACGATACTAGTGATCCGCCGCAGTGAGCGGGGTGCGAGGGGGGAGCACTCTCCGCCGGACATGGACGGATTCTTTAATCGGGCGTAGTTCTACGCTCACAGAATCAAATCCGTCGTTATTCTAGACAGACAATATCTCAGGCATTGAGTAACTTTTTATAAAAATGGTAACATCAACCGATAAAACACTCGATTACATGCCGATTTATGAAATAAAAAAAAATTTGAAAAAACTCAGAACCGTCTTTGTTCTACGACGCCGACGAGATGAGCATACAGAGCAGGATCAAATCAAATCAAATATTCATAATAATTAGGGTTGTACATAATAATGTAGAAGGTAAATACATAAATGTTCTTAGACCTATTTAGACTTATATAAAGACAAATCACCTGATAGTGAGCGATTGCCACCGCTCATATGTGTTGTGGGTTTATTAGCCCTTTTTAGGTTAACCTTTTTTTTTAATTCAGGTGAAATCTCCAACATCGTGATAAACGACGAAGTAGGCGCGTCCATCAACGCGGCAGTGGAGTACATCCAGGCGGGCAGCGCGCTGGCGGCGCGCGGCGCGCTGGCGGAGGCCTACCGCGCCGCGCTGCGCGCCCGCGCCGCCGCCGAGACCGCCTTCATGGAGCCCAGTCTGCTCGCGCTGCTGTACTTCCCGGATGACCAGAAGTGAGTATATGATGGGATATATTATGTACAGACAGCCACACATCAGGTTACCACAACACGTCAGATTTCCTCATTGGATATTCAACTCAATGTGTTTGATAGTAAGATGAGAGTAGATTGAAGAAATTTGACAGTTTTGTATACTTTGATGTGTGGCTGTACGTACTCTGATTTTTTATTAATGCTGCAGTAAAAATGACAGATGCAAATGTCAAGTTTCCTATACATTTTTGACATTATGCATCTGTCAAATGGTGTGATAATGTATGGGGATGAACAAATTGACATCTGTAATAAGTTTTGTCGGTTAAGTTCATCGTCAAAATAAGTGATTTTAAATGAGTACATATCTACTGGGATAATTCTCATTCACAATTATATGTAGTCTAATTCCACTTTTAGTTATATAATTCGTACATTAGGCTTTTTCAATTTAAAATGTAAATCTATATATTCTGATACAAATTACAGGGGAATATAGATTTAATTACGATGGTAATGACATCTCGATGAGAATAATCCGGAATCATTTCCGCAAATACTTATATGTATACTGTAACCACTCCAAGCTATGCATCGTGTTACCTTATCTCGGGAAACGGAACGCGTCTGTCAAAAATAAAAAAAGTAAAATGTCATCTGTCATGAAAAAGGCCCGCCATTACTCGCTGTGATTGCTCTCGTAATGAGGAGTGTTGAACGCGTTCCCATTTCTTAGCTATTAAATAATGTTTAAATAGTGTTTATTATGTTGTTATGAAGTGTTATAGGTTTGTGATTAGTGGAAGATACAGAGTATGTGAAATGTACTAAATAATGAGATGTCATTATACTGACTATCAGAACATAAATTGTTTCACTGGATATCCTGTCGTACCTACCTGAAAAGAATAGATCTACAATTAGACCATATTCAGACAAGAGGGTTAACAATCAGAAGTGGC
>JABMDO010001467.1:0-14165 GCA_014851415.1 Cnaphalocrocis medinalis
GACGCAGTCGCGGAAGTCGTCGTCGTCGGTGTCGGCGTCGAGTGGGTCTGCGGGTGACTCAGGAAGGCGCAGAACTCTTCCTGGTCGGATTCCGTCATCGTGATGGGCGGGTTGGTGGGCGCGTGGGCGTTCTAGAGGTCTCCACCAGCAGGTGGAGAGGCGAGGTGAAGCGCAGACGCTTCTCCTCCTCTTCGGAGGGCTGTCGCGCTGGGTGGCCGTCCGGGCTCTCGGCCGTTGACTGTCGGCGGGGGTGATTCGCCATGAATCTCCCCGGCGGCATCCTCAGCCGAGCTCTCGGGCGTCCTTAGGCGCGGCCTTGGGACTGGCGGCAGATGTTGTTCACCGAACCGCTCTTCAAAGTTGAAGTCGGTCGGTGATCGCGGGCTGGGGGTCCTGAAGTCCTCCAGGAGGTCGGCGGGATCGGCTGGCAGCGAGAGCGGGTCTCGCGGGCGTCGATCCATGGTGGAGGTCGGTACTCTGGTTTGCCACCAGGAGTACCCACCAAAGTGGTTGGTAAATTTGTAGCTTCCTCGGGTGCGGGTAGATATCCGTGAGGTAGGCTGTCTCCCTCTTGCGGGCGGTCACCCTCAACCTATTTGTCACAATAGGTGAGGGTAAACCGAATATTCGTGAATCACAAGTACCCACTAGCGTCTATGTCGCGGTATAAAAGAACTTGCGTCACACGAATTGCGTCACTCGCCGTTGCACTCGCGCACTGGGTGCACGATGCACTTCGGGTCGCGTTCCTGGTCGGGGGGCGTGGAGTCTCAACGCGATCGCGGGAAAGCGGAGATCTCAACACGCGGCCGGGGTACGCGACGGTCCGAAGGCAAGTGTGTGGGATAAGGCAGCATAATCAAAGTACCTATGTTCCCTATTCACCATCCTTATTCCTAGACTGTTCAGAAATCGAAACGCTGTTTTTTTAATACTAATTTTCACCCTGTAATACTAAGTTTCATTAGACAAACATTGGCGCTTATAAATATTAAATTGAACTAATAAACTGACGCTTTTACTTAAGCACCTAGTTTAAATTGTTATAGAGCCTTAATGGTGCCTCCAATTTTAATTAGTTTTTATCATCTACAATTTATTTTCTTTAATCGACATAATGGTACAACGAAGGTTAATTAAAGTCATTTCCAATACAAAGAGGTTTTAAGGCTGCGTCGAGCTTCAGTCGCTGATGGACGTTTAAGTAGGTGTCCTATAGCCTTCGTCTTTCTTAAATATCTATATCTATATTAACCTACAAATGTGTGCGTGTGTTCATGTGGGCAGACGAGTAGACGGATCACTTGATAGTAAGCGATTGCTTCCGCCCATAGACTCCTGCAATACCAGTAGCGTACCTACGCTGCAAATCTTTAACTCCCTTTCCCTCCAATAAGGCCCCTGGTAACCACACTCACTAGACAAAACACAGTGCAACCGATGCTTCACGCTAGTCTTCTGTGTAGCCGCGGTATCACTCCGGTCGAGCCGGCCTATTCATGCCGAAGCGTGGCTCTCCCACCCATACAATTACAAGTTTGAATTCAAACAAAACATACCATCTGGAGTTCCACAAATACATAAGTAAATGGAAACAGATGTACTGTTTCTTCTATGGTTTGTAAATCGTAATGCGTCATGCAGCGTTACTAAGTATTATACCAACAAAACCAAACTGTACGTCTGTCACTTACAAACCGCAAAATTTAATTCCAAGAAGGGCCGTAAAGGTCAAATAAATTTACCATCCGGTGGTAAATGTATCTCCTATGTCCTATACTAACAACCGGAGGGTAAACACGAGTTGCCGCTCAAGGCTCAAGATCGCTCGGTCGCACTCCACGGACAAACACTGAAAATTCAAGGAGAATTGAATTTACTTCAATATAATTTAATTTTAAGGACTCTAAGTGTGAGTAAATAAGGTAAGGTAACCTACCATGCAAGTTTAATTTAAGGGGCTACATAAAAAAAAAACCTTACCTTCATTGTGGCTTTGCCAGGTCCCTGGGAGACGGTACAATCTGATACTAAGGTGAACATTAATTCATACCTTTATCTAAGTCTGTAATGTTTTAGAAACACGATTTGGCGAGTTTGGTTCGATAGTTTTTCGATTTGAAAATACCTCTAAAAATTACGTTTTCTCCAGATATTTACTGAGCGAGATTACCAATTCAATCGGAAATTCCTTTAATTAGTAGATATTATAAATACTGATGTCTGGCATTTTTTAGAATTTTGTTATTCAGCCTAGTTTTTTTATAAATACGTAATTAATTTTTCGTGATTTTGTCGACATCTTTGAGCAACTTGATAGAATCTGGGCGCAACGTATTCACGACTTTATTGACATGATCATTGAGTATAATTGTGTAGCCGTGTTCTCACCTGCTCAGTGCTGCGACAGCTCTCTTAGACGACGGACCTATGCCAGTTGCGAGCAAACTGAAGTATGTCATTATTAGTCAGAAAAACGAAATCTGCAAAAGAACAAAGACCAACATTGGAGTCGCTACGTGACTCAATTTTTGATAAAACTTTATCAGCGCCATATCATCAGCATACATCAGCACTTAACGAGGCTGTTCATGGATTTTCGATGTTGTCCGTCAGAAGAACGTAGAACCTTCGTGCACTTCGACAGTATAGGAGCAAAGTTAATTGTCACAACAGCGGTCAAAATTACAGAATTGGAATCGTGGTTTCAATTGACGTTATCAGACGCAAAGCATATATTGACGTTATCAGGGACATCGCACCTCTCAACAACCTACCCGTTCAGATCACCTTGCCGTTCGAACTCCTGCGACAATAGCATGCTACAGAGGAATCCAAGGAGTTAATCTCATGAAGTTTCAATATTAGTTGGGATATTTTATCGCCTCTAATTTTTTACCTTTTTAAATTTTAAGTAGGTATGTTGCGTCTCCGTGGTATCCTAATTCGTTTCTGATGACGTGTGTTGACCGTGCCACAGTAAATATAGCTAAAACAGTATCGAAAGTCGGCCTTTTTGGAGAGAACGATTAGAGTTGTCCTTTTATGGCTCAATTCGATTATAGATTTATTTTCATAGAAATTTTAATCGTTAGTTTCACATTAAATGGCAATCACATTAAACAACCGAATCAATTAATGCATTGCTTGTGAGATATATTGTGTGATTGCCAAATCAATAAATGAATAACCGACTTGGCGAAACATGGATCTCACCACTTTTTACGGTAGTTGGGAGACTTGGTTTTTTTGTCGAGTATTGTTTTTGATGGGATACATATATTAGCGGTCCGGTCGGTCGGCAGCGCATTTGCGACTCCTCTGGTGTTGCGGGGATCCATGGGCGGCGGTAATCGCTTACCATCAGGTGATCCGTCTGTTCATCTGCCCCCTATCTCATAAAAAAAAAAGACAATTTTAACGAAAGCTTCAAAACTGAGAGTGCGTCTAGCTCACATATTTTTATTAAAACGCAGCTTTTTTTTTGTCAGTAGTGCGAGTATAGACGCAAATAGTGTGCGAGCGAGAAGTGAATAGTTTCGCCGCCATTTCTAATCCCAATGTTTATCCGCACGGGTAGTAATGGCTACTGTGCACTGTGCAACACATTCTTTCCTCCTGCTTTGACGCCAGATACTCAAACACTATACAAGCACACCAATACACCATCTCTCACAATTTTATACTTTAGCTTGCTCAGTCATGGCAGATCTCATCCATACTTTGATTTTGTTCAGTATTAATGAATGTTTAGTTCAGTATTCGTTCAGTATTAATGACATTGTTTTATCATTGCCCAAGAGGTACAGACCGATACGTGGCAAAATGTAGTCGGGGTGTGGCCGGAATGGGTGTGGCTGTCAAGTTCACTGTCGCTCATGTCACAGATATGCTATCGTTTTCACGATTTAGAGTGATTTAGCTCTTTGGGTATTTGACTATATTTTTTTATGTAAACACATATCAAAAGATGCCTCAATTTCAGAAACATTGTTGAAAGAATCACTTGATTCTCATTTGAATTAGCTGAGATATCACAACTTTGAGAGCACATATTTTGGGCAATTCCAAAAACGCTCTGTACAAATGTCTATTGAAGTGTGACGTCACAACTCAAACTTCTGTGTAAATTTTGTTTGGGTTTTATAATAAAAGTTGGAAAATGTACGGGTAGTTCAATGATATAATTTTTTTTTTTTAATTTTATTCTTTAAAAATGGACTTGCCCATGAAACTTTGAATGCTCACAAAACCAGCTAGACGTTATATTTTTAACTGAAAATGTTGGCCGTTGGTTCTTATTTACCAATATTTTGAAAGAGTATCAATATTTTTTACTATATCGAGATTAGTCAAATACCCAAATGGTAGATTATTTTTATTATAATGGTTTGTATATTGTGTGTTTATTACCTATTTGTTGTTTGTTCCAGTTTTTATTTTCTTAATATTTTTTTTCTAAGTGTCATTGTTGTTGTTTGTTTTTTTGGTTTATCTGTTGTATTGTTTCATGTGCGTGTCATTCATTCGTTCATTTATAAAACGTCACTCAAGGTCCATACTGAAAACTAGCGCTGCAGTGGCTTGAATGAAGCAGCTGCAGCATAATTATGCTGAGTTTGGACCTTATTGACCACCTATCTGTCTATGTATGTAAGCACTTAATGTTCCTTTCCGTTTCTCGTATGTACCTACTTCTTATTGTATTCTGTGTCTTACTACTGTTGTGTTGTATCTCTTTTTGTTTGGTCAGTAAATATTTTACTTACTTACTTACTTACTTACTGACGAGTGACGTCACACTTTTTAGGGTTCCGTAGCCAAAATGGCAAAAACGGAACCCTTATAGTTTCGTCATGTCCGTCTGTCCGTCTGTCCGTCTGTCACAGCCGATTTACTCGGAAACTATAAGTACTACAGTGATGAAATTTGATGGGAATATGTGTTGTATGAACCGCTACAAAAATATGACACTAAATAGTAAAAAAAAGAATTGGGGGTGGGGCCCCCCATACATGTAACTGAGGGATGAAATTTTTTTTTTCGATGTACATACCCGTGTGGGGTATCAATGGAAAGGTCTTTTAAAATGATATAAAGTTTTCTAAAAAACATTTTTCTTAAAGTGAACGGTTTTTGAGATATCAGCTCTCAAAGTCGTAAAAAGTATGTCCCCCCCCCTCTATTTTTATAACTACGGGGTATAAAATTCTAAAAAAAATAGAGGTGATGCATGCTAATTAACTCTTTCAACGATTTTTGGTTTGATCAAAGTATCTCTTATAGTTTTTGAGATAGGTTGATTTAACTGTAATTTTGGTTAAGTTATTGTGCTTACACTGAAAACGATGGCATTATATTTGCTGCTACGGAACCCTTTGTGCGCGAGCCCGACTCGCACTTGGCCGGTTTTTTGTATCTTGTGTGCGCATCTAGTAAATTTTGTTTGGTAGCCATATCAAATATTTCTTGTAATAAATACATAAATGGTTTTTATAGTAATAGTTGGGGTAAAATGTATTGGTAGTTCAATGATATTTAGGTAATTGTTGAATTTTTATACTTTAAAAATGGACTTTCCCATGAAACTTTGAATGCTTACAAAACCAGCTAGACGTTATATTTTTAACTGAAAATTTTGGCTAATGGTTCCTTTTTACCAATATTTTGATAAAGTTTAATGTATAGAGACTAATCTCTATACATTAAACTTAACTTAATATGTAATAGGGTATTTGACTAATCAAATACCCTATTATTTTATTTTTTATTTATCGTTCATCGATTCGAATCTCATTTTGTAGTCCGCAACATGGGTCCGCAATGACTTCACTAAGTATGCACCCATCAAGAAAGTATGTAATTTATGAAGTAGGCAAGTTTGAAAAAAGAATGCTATATTTCATAGACTTTCACTAAGCTGGGCGGTACCGATCCAGAAAGTACGTAATTTGTGAAGTAAATAATTTCGAAAAAAGAATACGATATTTCATAGACGTCGGACGTGTATACCACAGACACAATGTCCTTACTGCTTTATTTACTGTGACCGCGCATGCGAAAGTGCGATTTGACGCGAATCAAGTGACAAAGTTACGAGTGTTGCATGAGATGTGCGGGGGGAATGGGCGGAGTCTCTTCAAATCAAATAAATCATTGTAGGGCCTTAATACGGAATCGAGGCAAACGAGAAAATGGATGCTGAATAAATAAACAAAAAATATGCCGGATAATCTACACCACAAACGTTGTAACGCGTTTGAAACGTATTTTACCGTGAGAGAACTACGCTTTGGCATAAACGGGCTAGCTCGACCGGAGCGGTATTACGGTCTCACAGAAGATCAGCCTAACTGGAAGCCCAATCGGGATTAAAAGGGGTCAAAAGGTTGGCAGTGCCCTTGTGACTCAGGTGTTTCGAATTTGGTCGCGTTTTAATCAATTGTTTACAAATATTTGTCGTTCGTTAACAATACCTACTGTTGTTGATATCTATAGAATTCAATACAAAAATAAACTATACAATTAAAGTGTCGATTTTCTGTATTGTCTTATTATTAAATTGTGAATTTTTAACAATAAAGTAAATTCTATCTGTCTATCTACAAGTACTTGCTGAGGGTAGAAAAGAATCGCCACCCGAATCAATGTAGTGAAATAATTTCCTAAATTGAAAATAACTGTTTAGTATAATTGTGATGATGGCAAGAGGCCAAACGGAATGCCCCCCACCCCTTGGAAGATGGGACACTCACCCAGACCTGGCACAAATATCTGTTTCAACAACACATTTGTGTTGGTCTGGGAATCCAACCCGTCTCAACCAGTGCCCAAACCACTTAATAATGAAAAGTAATCAAAAAACCAAAATCACTAACATCAATTTCGATAGCAAATCTGAACCAGAACGTCCAGAACAAAATTAAAACTGCTGTTAAGAAAAAGACCTGAAACCACCTTCTCCTTTCAGCCAATAGACGTCCACTGCTGGACATAGGCCTCCCCCAAAGTTCTCCACACAGATCGGTCCTGTGCCACCCGCATCCAATGGGCTCCCGCGACCTTCACCAGATCGTCAGTCCACCTGGTGGGAGGCCTGCCACGGCTGCGGCCTCCTGCACGTAGCCTCCTCTCAAGGACCTTTCCCCCCCTTAAATTTCCTTTTCTCCTTTCTACCACCGGACAATGCGGAAAACGAAAAGAATCCACCCTTACACTGTGGAAGTTCCACCAGCTCGTACTAAGCGTTTTGCTTCTTCTTTCCAAGGAATGGAACAACTTGCCGGCTTCTGTATTCCCAGAGAGCTACGATTTGGGTGTCTTTAAGTTGAGAGTGAATAGGCTCCTTCTGGGAAAGCACGCTACATCTTAGACCTCATTGTCACTCTCCATCAGGTGAGATGAGGTCAAGTGCAAACCAATTTAATATAAAAATAAAGAAAATAAAACGGAACATAAATTGGCTTAAAGCGATAAGACTGTTCTCGACAGTAAGAATAATATGGATACACCAGAAGTTCTCGCACATATCTTTACAGTGAACGGTATTAAACCTTTCTGAAGCCAGCGGTACGTAAGTTTCCGCATCGACATAAGAAACGAATCGACTGTACTCTTAAAAGTTTAGAGAATCTCTTATCGTCTTATATAAGTAAAACCTAAGCAATGCACCGTAAAAGCGCGCAGTTGCTGTTGCGACCAGAATTTCTCGACAACAATAGACTGAAAAAAAGAAAACCACCACTATATGGGTAATTCTCATTTAAAAAAAAAACACTTCCATAGAGGGCAATTTTTTCTGTAGTTAATTTGATGATGCATTTTAATAGATTTAGTATTAGCGGTCATGGGAAAAGTACTCGCCGAGCTCGCAATATTTTAAAATTCGTAATTATAAGGGTTGAAAACAAGTTGCCCTCCATGGAAGTGTTTTTTTTTAGAAAATGACAATTACCCATATTCACAGAAGATAACAAAATAAAATAAAAATCCAAATATAAAATATGTACAGTTATTACTACACATGAGTGAGTAGGTACCTATTCCACGATACAGATACAGAGAAGAGAAGCAATACAATAGTCAGGTCCTATTTGCTTGGGACGTGAAGTAAGGATCTTCAACCTGCATTCTTGTTTCTTGTCTTCTTCCTACTCTGGCAATGAGGAGGGAGAGTCGCTGGGGCTAAGTGCCCCTTTAGTTATGGGTGTACCCCAGGGCTCTATATTGGGGCCGTTGCTATTTTTAATCTACATAAATGACCTTCCTTACTATACTAAAGATCTATGTGAGACAGTGTTATTTGCTGACGATACATCCTTGATTTTTGAGGTTGATAGACAAAAAGAAAATGTTGACGACGTAAATAACACTCTCTCCCAAGTACTACTGGTTCACTTCTAATAACTTAGTTCTTAATTCAAAGAAAACTAAATGTGTAAAGTTCACAATGCCCAATGTAAGGCAGGTCAATATTAATATAGTCATGAATAACGAACCTATTGAAATTATAAACTCCACAGTTTTTCTAGGCATCACTCTGGATTCCAAATTGCAATGGAGCCCCCATATTGCTGCCTTGGCAGGAAGACTTAGTTCAGCTGCATATGCAGTTAGGAAAATAAGAAATCTGACTGATATTGAGACTGCAAGACTGGTTTATTTTAGTTATTTTCATAGTCTGATGTCATATGTCTATTGCTGTGGGGGTCCGGTGCTGACATACAAGCTATCTTCATATTGCAGAAGAGGGCAATTCGCGCCATCTATGGCCTTAGATCACGTGACTCACTTAGAGAATTATTCAAGGAAATCAATATTTTAACGGTAGCATGTCAATACATTTTTGATTGCATTATGTTTGTACGTAAAAACTTGCAGCTTTACTCGCGAAAATCTGACTTTCATAGCTTTAACACACGAAATAAACATAGGCTTGCGGTCCCAAATCTAAGACTTCATAAAATTGGCAACTCATTTGTAGGATTGAGTATAAAAATGTTTAATAAGTTACCACAAAAAGTAATTGACTTACCATTGCATGAATTTAAATTTCATATTAAAAACTGCTTAATGCAGAAAGGCTACTATAATGTAGAAGATTATTTAGATGATAAGGATTCCTGGACATGTTAATCTCCTCACCTATTCTATTAAATGTATAATTTGATCTTATAATTTTACTTTGACGATTATCTAAACGATATAAAGACTTCTACACATCATACTGTTATTGTAATCTTAATAATATTTTTTATTATCAGAATGAAAATTGTAATGTACTGATCATAATTTGAAAAGAGTGACTACTGAGTTTCTCGCTGATTCTTCTCGGTAGAAATCGACTTTCCGAATCAGCGGTAGCTTACATAATATTTGACATTCATAAATGTTCTCTAAGGACTTAAATTGAATAAATAATTTTTCTATTTCTATTTCTATTTCTATTTCTTTCTTTCTATTTCTAAGTCACTATGCCTCGGCCACTCCCCAGCTATTTAGCTTCATCCTATTATAGTAGCGATGACTAGATTTCTATAATGGAGATTTCTATAATGGATATTCTAAATGGAATGCATAGACTGGTACTTACTTTTTTTTTCTAACACGTGGGGCTTACTTTGCATTTCAGCTGTCATGACTTTTTTTTATTGCTGATGTAGGCAGACGAGCATGCGGCCCATCTGATGGTAACCGCCGCTAATAGACAACAACAATGCCGAGGCACAGTCATGCCGCTGCCTGCCGTGAAAGAAGTTACTCTTTTCAAACCTCGTTTAAAAAAGGACATGTCATGTCATAGCGATCAGGGAGCCGCAATTGGCAGGTCATTCCACAATTTGCACGTGCCAACTTCTTTTTATTTTTATTGTTACTGAAGTAAACTAGTATAAATGTAGTTTCCGCCATGAGTAAAACGTTGAGTCACCCCAACAAGGACTGTAGATGCACCGAGTTTCCACGAACGGCAATAAATAGGACAATATTAAATTAACTGCTATTGTGCTACAATACCGCCAATTTACTGCCGTTATCTGTAACTAGACCCGCTCCGCAGCGCTTTTGTTTACACATGATGTAAAATGTAGAAGCATATTCGTGTACTAGTATCAATATTGTTGAATCCTACTATCGATTACTGTCAGTCATTTAATATAATTTAAATATTGTCTTAGGTGCAATGCGACAAGGATTCTGTCTAGGGTAGTGGGACACGACGTATGGACTGATGATATTCAAAGGTTCTTTATGTGATAGGTGGCAGACGAGCAAACGGATCAGCTGATGGTAAGCGATTGCCACCGCCGCGATCAACAAAATATATTTGTGAAAGTGCAAGAGTCGCACCCGCGTCTCAACCGGCGTTCCAACCACTACGCTAAACGATTCGTCAAAATTCAAATGAGTTATATTAGGATTTAAAACTTTTGCCTTGCATTATAAGTACAAATACTTATTTAAATATTCTCGCGTTTGGTCCCGGATAGATTAAGCACTTATTTCAATCGTGTAAGTCTTTATAACGTATGAAACCATTTCTATGTACTCAAGTGCACGGTCGGTGAAATGCCGCAAATTTACTGCAGTTATCTGGCTCTGCTATGAACTAAAGACTTGCGGCTCTTGGTTTATAGTCGACGCAAACTAACTCCACCCGTTAAGAGATCATATTTAACTTTCTTAATGTTTTTCTCGCGTCGCCGCGTGAAGAGGGCGAGTTGTTATAAAACAGCGCGATACTGCAGTATAAAAATAGTTAGCGAGAAGTAAAATGTTCCAACGAGAAAGCGACTTCAATAGCCTTGTAAATAGAATAGTTTCCATGTTAGTCCTTCTGGGAATCTTTAATGATTTAATAAACTTTGACTAGGTACTACATTTGTCCGGAAAATAAGCTGTCCTCTTTTGTATGACAATTTCGTAATAGTTATCATCATTTCATCATAATAATCATTTCGGCCAAATACTTGTCCACTGCTCTTGGGCCTCACACCGTTCTGTACCGCTTGCATCCAAGGATTTCCCGTGACTTTCACCAAATCGTTGTTTCGGTCCACGTGGTGGGGAACCTGCCACAATTGTGACACAGTGTGACTTGATAGTAAGCAATTACTGCCGCTTACAGACACCTGTAACATTAGTAGACTCACAAGTGTGCTGCCAACCTTTGACCCCCTTTCCCCCCAATTGGGCCTCCGGTACCACCCTCACTTATACGACGAAACACAGCGCAGGCACCTGATTCACACCGGTCTTCTGTGAGGTCGTGGTATCACTCCGATTGATTCATGCCGAAGCTAATTCTCCCAGGTTTAAAATAATTTGAACTTAGACATCAATATTTTTACCATAATCGAAGTATGTTTTCTTGGACAACTCACCTGCACAGTTGTATGCTAACGGTGTCTATTAAATTAAATAATCCGAGACCACGCAACGCTTGAGCTAAGTTATCAACACCCAACGCCATCTATTGGGAAATAATTGGAAGTAATAGCAAAACGAAGTCCCGACACGATGTAAACTATAACGGTTTTTTAAACGGTATATAAAAGAATACTAGCTGTACTGTGTTTACTATCTACATATTAGGGTTGGCAGTATATAATTGGCTTTTAATCTTAAATATTAGTTTTGATTTGAGCTTGAGCGATCGTAAGTCAGGGAATAAGAACATCTACCTTCTGCGCGGGCAGCCGTGAGTTCGACTCCGAGAATGCTCATTTAGATGTTTCATAGTGACACCATAGTATTATTGACTAGGTTTAGCTTGATGTTAAGCAACAAAAGAAGACACCAAGTTTCAGTTACCACCTTCCGTTGGCACTGGTATACTGACGAGATGCTATCGCTTCGTTTGAAGAATATCATATAATAAGACATTAACATACTTGTACCAGAGTCACCGACATAGCCCACCGAATTAGCAAACTGAAGTGGCAGTGGGCTGGTCACATTAGCCGCAGAACTGACAACCGTTGGAGCCATAAGGTCCTTGAGTGGAGACCGCGACTCGGCAAACGTAGTGTTGGACGCCCTGCTACAAGATGGGATGACGACATTCGAAGGCTGGCTGGAGTGGGCTGGATGAGAGTGGCCGAAAATCGGGAGCGGTGGCGTGCATTAGGGGAGACCTATGTCCAGCAGTGGACGAACGTAGGTTGCTGATGATGATGATGATACTTGTACCTACCTATCGCCCTATACTATTTATAATGATAGAAATTCTATAGACATCGAAAAATCTTAAACATACAAACTGAAAATCCGAAACACTATCGCGATGCATTCGACGCCCAGCGGCATCTATTAGTACAGTGCAACTACTGTCCCGAAACGAAGTGACGGCGGGCCACTAGTTTGCTCATACTCGTAGTACGTACATAAAGAATATTAATAATAAATATACACAACAATGAACCTGACTCCGTACTAAATAACTTTAGCACTTTTGTTACAGATATATTCAGTCGATAGAGGATCACAAATACAAATACTATAACTATAATATTATAATATTATTTCGGTAAACGTAGTTTTGGACGCCCTGCTACAAGATGGGATGACGACATTCGAAGGCTGGCTAGAGTGAGCTGGATGAGAGTGGCTGAAAATCGGGAGCGGTGGCGTGCATTGGGGGAGACCTATGTCCAGCAGTGGACGATCGTGGGTTGCTGATGATTATGACGATGAAAAAATTATAGTCTAGTGCAGATGTTGATCATGGCGGCAACCCTAAACCCGCTGAAACTTTTTCAGCACGAGCTCGTAACGAGTTGTCGAAACTAGCTGTAATGGAGAGCCCGGCTTGGGATTTATTCAGACTACTCAACCGAGCCCCATTAAGGAGTTTTAAATGTATGGATTATTTCGGAGCTACTGAAAGTACTTTTTTTATTAGACTAGGCCAACGCTTGACCACAATCGTACCTGATGGAAAGTGACAATGAGGTCTAGGATAGCACGCGTTTGCCTAGAAGATGCCTGTTCACTCTTGCCTTAAAGATATCCATTTTATACTTAGTGGTCGGGAAAAACAGACCTCGGCAGGGAGTTCCACTCCTTAGCTGTCCGTATGATAAATGTGGAAGCGTATTATACTGATAAACTATGGTTTATTCAGTTAAATTTTATTATACACAAACAAAATTGATTCAGTTTACAGTGCATTAAAATCTTAAGAAACGAGCCTATCTCCCTAAAATTGATCTCCTATACTAAATTAACAACTCATGTGACTGACTTTGTATGAAAAACTAATTTCGAAAAGTCATAGAACAAACGTTGGTCAGAAATGTTGGTAAACATCAAGGTTAAAAGGATGTAAATATTCACAGATACACCCTGTACGTATCATCACTATCTTCCTGCCCTATTCCCAGGTTATCAGGGGTCTACTCCGCCAAACGATATCGATTTATTCGTAACGATACGACAGTTCTTACAAAAACCCTACTCTAACACAGCATAAAATACAAATCATTGAATTTGACAGCTTCACAAACGTCAAATCGACGAACATTCCTACGTCTCTGATGGTATCGTTAGGAGTAGGTAGGGGGAGTCCGGGATAGTTGAACCCCCTTTTATACTATGATTAATATTTTTGTATATATTGCGTTATGCTCTTTATTTAACGGATGAATGAATGGCTTAGGGAAACAGGCACACTTTAATATAAAAAAAGTTTTGAAAAGTTAAATAGTTAAAATTGTAATTAACTTTTTTTAAAAAGTGGAAAGTGGTTTAACTATCCCTAACCTATGGGATAGTTGATCAGGGGGGGTGGGGATATAAGACCAACTAAACAAAACAAAAACAATATAAACGAAATGCACAAAAGTTATTCCTTATGTTACAAACAGTATAAGTAAAATAGATCAACAAACCACTGTACATACACATTAACATAATAATCACGCAACAAAATGACAAAGTTTCTATATCATAGTATCCCTTTTTTTTTTTTTTGTTGACCCAGGGGAAATGCGTTACGCATACCCGTCCACCGGGGGTGGACGGGTTATTGTCGGACTCCCCCGCTGAAGGCGGGGGTTTACGACTAAAACCCCTGGGACTCTCCCTCATCGTCCATCTTGGAAGATGTCATGGGTCCGCGACACGGAGCCTAGCACCACGACATCTTCCGGACGGGGCCCGCCTAC
>JABMDO010001468.1:0-28163 GCA_014851415.1 Cnaphalocrocis medinalis
GTAAGCGCTTTCCGCCCGCCAACCATACACAGTCGGTGTCTGGTTTGGAGGTATGTATACTGAGGTATTGTGTCTTTTGGTAAATGATAAATTGAAACGTGATGATCGTTTATTGCGTAATCTATACATATAATAAAATGTAAAAAAGCTGTGTCTGTACATTGAAGATATTATCTCAAAATAACTTAGGACGACTAAAAAACAGTAACAGAACATGAATCAATGATTTTTAAAATTTTTGTCTGTCTGTTTGTCTGTTTGTCTGTGTTATCTGTTTGTCTGTTTGTTCGCGCTAATCTCGGAAACTACTGAACACATTCGAATGAAACTTTTTATTGTATAGCTGTAATATCAGGGCAACTTATAGGATATATAATTTTGAAGACCAGGCTCCTTGATGTAGAACCACAACAGCCCAGCTAAACTATAAGAGGTAGGTCAATGGCACTTAACAAAAGTTGTTCAGATTGATGACAGTTTATGATGCCATGAAAAAAATCAAAGATCATGGAACATCTGGTTTGGACCTCTAAGAGCCCAGCTACACTATAACAAATATGGAATGAAATGGAATGGAAAATTGTCAAATGTGATGAGCATTTTTGGATGAGATCCTATAGGAAGGATATTCCGAACTAAACCCTTATGGAGCGAAAAGGGTTCCAAGTTTGTTCATGGAATACGTGATTCCTTGGCCCAATCTCTCAACTTTGCATAAATATACAAGATTCAAACTTTAATAGAATACTTACATCCCCTAATGGAATAAAAAATAATTTGGGGTTACTTTCATTAGAAGTTGATATTTTAATATTAAATGGGTTTGCACTTGACCTCATCTCACCTGATGGAGAGTGACAATGAGGTCTAAGATGTAGCGTGCTTTCCCAGAAGAAGCCTATTCACTCTCGACTTAAAGAATTGTAGCTCTCTGGAAATACAAAAGCCGGCAAGTTGTTCCATTCCTTAGCATTTCGTATAAAATATTAATGAGCCGCCTTAAAAATCTATTAACCTATAAACGAACATTTATAATCTATACATATAATAAAAATGTAAAAAAGCTGTGTCTGTACATTGAAGATATTTATCTCAAAATAACTTAGGACGACTAAAAAACAGTAACAGAACATGAATCAATGATTTTTTAAATTTTTGTCTGTCTGTTTGTCTGTTTGTCTGTTTATCTGTTGTCTGTTTGTCTGTTTGTTCGCGCTAATCTCGGAAACTACTGAACCAATTCGAATGAAACTTTTTTTATTGTATAGCTGTAATATCAGGGCAACTTATAGGATATATTAATTTTGAAGACCAGGCTCCTTGATGTAGAACCACAACAGCCCAGCTAAACTATAAGAGGTAGGTCAATGGCACCTTAACAAAAGTTGTTCAGATTGATGAGCATTTTATGATGCCATGAAAAAAATCAAGATCATGGAACATCTGGTGGAACTCTAAGAGCCCAGCTACACTATAACAAATATGGAATGAAATGGAATGGAAATTGTCAATGGGGATGAGCATTTTGGATGAGATCCTATAAGGAAGGATATTTCCGAACTTAGAACCCCTAATGGAGCGAAAAAGGGGGTTACCAAGTTTGTTTCATGGGACTACGTGATTCCTTGGCCCAATCTACTCCAACTTTTGCATACACATTCTTTGACAGAATTGATGGTAAAATATAAGATTCAAACTTTAATAGAATACTTACATCCCCTAATGGAATAAAAAAATAATTTGGGGGTTACTTTCATTAGAAGTTGATGTCTTTTTTTTAATATTAAATGGGTTTGCACTTGACCTCATCTCACCTGATGGAGAGTGACAATGAGGTCTAAGATATCGAGTGCTTTCCCAGAAAGAAGCCTATTCACTTTCGACTTAAGACACCCAAATTGTAGCTCTCTGGAAATACAGAAGCCGGCAAGTTGTTCCATTCCTTAGCAGTTCGTATAAAATATCATGAGCCGCCTTAAAAATCTATTACCCTATAAACGAACATTTGTAATAAATATATTTTTTTTATTTCCTTTTAAATAATCGTCTTTAAGTCAAGAGTCATAAAGTTCACGCAAACGAAGTTGCGGGCGGCCACTAGTAAGTAATATTTTTGTTAAATTCTATTTAAATAATCATCTTTAAGTCAAGAGTCATAAAGTTCACGCAAACGAAGTTGCGGGCGGCCACTAGTTCCAAATAAAATAATTAGTTACTATATAATATCATAAAATATATAATAAAATAATTAGTTACTATATAATATCGATACTGCTTTACTTGCCAATTTCTAGTCAAGGTAGCGCGTGTATGTTCGCTTGCGAGATTATCTATTTTCACTCCCGTAGGTATACTACAATGCACGCATCATCAATCATTAGTGTGTAGATTGATCCAAGATCACTTTAGAGACAACTAATCCATAGTACTTAGTTGGTTTTAAATTCTAAAATGCAATTTAGCGCTTTGTTGCGAATGCAGCCTTCATTAACGGCGACACCTTTAACGCCTTCACGCTGTATCTATCTAGTATGATCTATGATAGAAGTAACCCTCAAAGGTAATTTATTACCTACTAGTGGCTCCCGGCTCCACCTACTTTTTGTTTAATTTCTCACCTTTTAGACCTTCCCTGGACTACGACAAACATTTTAAAACTAAAATCAGCTCAATCGGCCCAGCCGTTCTCGAGTTTTAGCCAGACTACGAACGGCGATTCCTTTTTATTTATATAGACTAGTGGCTCCCGGCGAACTTCGTTCCACCTACTTTTTGTTTATTTCTCACCTTTTGGACCTTCCCTGGACTACGACAAACATTTTAAAACTAAAATCAGCTCAATCGGCCCAGCCGTTCTCGAGTTTTAGCCAGAGTAACGAACGGCGATTCATTTTTATTTATATAGATACCGAGTTAAATATTACGGCCGCTGTCAGAGACGTCATTTATATTTCATCGTCATTAAATAATATAATATTTTCTTAAGTAACCAACTTAGTTAATCAACGAGTCTGAGTGCGGCAGTTAGTCATTGATTGCGAGTAGTTATAAATAGGAGTAATGTAATGTAAGTGTGTTCCCCGGCGGCAGTGGTGTGGGGCGTGCTGGGCGGCGGCGCGCTGTTCTGGGGCGTGTGGACGGTGCTGCACGTGTTCACGTTCCTGCTGCTGTCGCTGCGCATCTACTACATCGGCCAGTTCCGCCTGCTCGGTGCGTGTGCGCCACCCGCCTGACCAGCGACGAGCGCGACTCGTAACTTTACGTACGATGTGTCAATAAAATCGTGGAAACAAATTGATGGCGCCACTACCGCTTGCATCATAGAGTATGGTAGCCCCATTGGTTTCGAAATATGTGAACTGTCAGTTTGTTTTTCAACTATGCGTTTGTTACGACTTTCTTGATACATTATAAAATGTGAGTTATTTGATCTTCTGAGGATCGCTGCAAATTTATTCCAACAACATCAACTGGATTTTAACATTTGCAAAACTAATAACTACATCTAACATTTTTTATACATATATATATTAACATTTTTTATTAATACTTACATGCTGCTTTTAGTCTATGCTCAGCAGTCGGTAAGTGGACTTCTTGTTTATTTTACGACATACAAGCATTTGACCTCAATAACACCTTTTTTAAGGGAAGATAAGTCAAGTCAGGTCTAAGGTGGGCCATGCTTGCCCGTGAAAAGCCTATTCACTCTTGCCTTAATGCCGATATTTCGATTTGTAGTCAAACTGAAATAATGGTTAAAATAACCAATGGTCAATTATACAAATCAATTATACAGGTGATGAAATTTAACAGGTCCAGGTTATATCGTTGCATATCAACAGCATTTGCATAAATAAGTTGAAACTTGAAACTAAGGGTGCGTTTCCACAGAAGCGGAGCTGCGTGGATTTGAGCATGTAAAAATTTACCAATCACGTAGCTCATCATCTCTGATGAGCAATGTGATTATTCAATTTTAACAAGTCTCCGCTAAACTCCACGTAGCTCCGCTTCTGTGGAAACGCACCCTTAAACAAGTTTCTGAGTCACATGCGTACTACACGATACAGAGAAGGAGACGCTGGCGTGGGCGGCGCGCGAGCTCCGGGCGCTGCCGGCGCGCGGCCTGCGCCCGCTGTACACCGCGCGCCTCGTCATGCTGCTCATCGCCAACGCCGTCAACTGGGCCTTCGCCCTCTACGGGTAACCGCTCCCTCCCTGCCCCTCCCCCTCCACTTTACCTAACATTCATTTAATAAGCAGGTGCTTCGTGTTTAAGGTTAAACACATAATTATGCTAAAATAACTGCTGTTTGAGATTTCCTTTCTTATGCTCGTAGACTCACTCACTTGACACGCGACGCAGCCTCCCGAAAGTCTACACTGATAAACCGAATTTCATAAAAATCGGTTCCATAATATTCACGCCGGGACGTGATAGATAGGATAAAGAGATCAATTTTGACATAAAAATTGATTGGACTGTCATAAGTCATTTATTCCATAAGTAACAAGTTGTGTGATAACAACATACATTGTATTGTAAATCACATCTTAATTCTAATGTCGATGTGTGAGGACGAAGGTCGGTCGTACGGCTCTAGACAAAACCAGCTGGTGAAATATTTAAGTAAACATTGCAGTTAAAGAATTCCTCGAAGGGTTCAGGTGGGACACGAACCCACAACCTTCCACAGACCGGGCAGATATGCTATCCACTTTACACTATCCGAACTTAGTAAGGACTAAGTCGACGAATTTTGTAAGTGCTTAACTCGCCATGAGCTGACTTTTATTTTATTTTTCCGAGGAATTTTTAAGTGCAATATTTCCTTAAGAATAAATTGCAAAGAATTGCTATACCAAAAATAAAAATTATTTGTGAAATATTTAGTCCAAATAGTCGTGTCTATGTGTGGCAGGCTGTTCACGCACAGCGCGGACTTCGCGTCGCACCTGCTGTTCGTGCTGCTGGGCAACACGCTGGTGTACATGGTGTTCTACCTGTGCATGAAGCTGCTGCACGGCGAGCGGCCGCGCTGGTACGCGTGGGGCTACCTGGCGGGCGCGGCGGCGGCCTGGGCGCCCGCGCTCTACTACTTCACCAACGGCTCCTCCTCCTGGGCCAGCACGCCCGCGCAGTCGCGCCACCGGTCAGTAGCCGAGGCCTACCTGTAGTCTAGCCGTAGCCTAGCCGTAGTCTAGCCGTAGTCTAGCCGTAGCCTAGCCGTAGCCTAGCCGTAGTCTAGCCGTAGCCTAGCTGTAGCCTAGCCGTAGTCTAGCTGTAGCCTAGCCGTAGTCTAGCTGTAGCCTAGCCGTAGTCTAGCTGTAGCCTAGCCGTAGTCTAGCTGTAGCCTAGCCGTAGTCTAGCTGTAGCCTAGCCGTAGTCTAGCTGTAGCCTAGCCGTAGTCTAGCTGTAGCCTAGCCGTAGTCTAGCTGTAGCCTAGCTGTAGCCTAGCCGTAGTCTAGCTGTAGCCTAGCCGTAGTCTAGCTGTAGCCTAGCCGTAGTCTAGCTGTAGCCTAGCCGTAGTCTAGCTGTAGCCTAGCCGTAGTCTAGCTGTAGCCTAGCCGTAGTCTAGCTGTAGCCTAGCCGTAGTCTAGCTGTAGCCTAGCTGTAGCCTAGCCGTAGCCTAGCCGTAGTCTAGCTGTAGCCTAGCCGTAGTCTAGCTGTAGCCTAGCCGTAGTCTAGCTGTAGCCTAGCCGTAGTCTAGCTGTAGCCTAGCCGTAGTCTAGCTGTAGCCTAGCCGTAGTCTAGCTGTAGCCTAGCCGTAGTCTAGCTGTAGCCTAGCCGTAGTCTAGCTGTAGCCTAGCCGTAGTCTAGCTGTAGCCTAGCCGTAGTCTAGCTGTAGCCTAGCCGTAGTCTAGCTGTAGCCTAGCCGTAGTCTAGCTGTAGCCTAGCCGTAGTCTAGCTGTAGCCTAGCTGTAGCCTAGCCGTAGTCTAGCTGTAGCCTAGCCGTAGCCTAGCCGTAGTCTAGCTGTAGCCTAGCCGTAGTCTAGCTGTAGCCTAGCTGTAGCCTAGCCGTAGTCTAGCTGTAGCCTAGCCGTAGTCTAGCTGTAGCCTAGCCGTAGTCTAGCTGTAGCCTAGCCGTAGTCTAGCTGTAGCCTAGCCGTAGCCTAGCCGTAGTCTAGCCGTAGCCTAGCCGTAGTCTAGCTGTAGCCTAGCCGTAGTCTAGCTGTAGCCTAGCCGTAGTCTAGCTGTAGCCTAGCCGTAGTCTAGCTGTAGCCTAGCCGTAGTCTAGCTGTAGCCTAGCCGTAGTCTAGCTGTAGCCTAGCCGTAGTCTAGCTGTAGCCTAGCCGTAGTCTAGCTGTAGCCTAGCCGTAGTCTAGCTGTAGCCTAGCCGTAGTCTAGCTGTAGCCTAGCCGTAGTCTAGCTGTAGCCTAGCCGTAGTCTAGCTGTAGCCTAGCCGTAGTCTAGCTGTAGCCTAGCCGTAGTCTAGCTGTAGCCTAGCCGTAGTCTAGCTGTAGCCTAGCCGTAGTCTAGCTGTAGCCTAGCCGTAGTCTAGCTGTAGCCTAGCCGTAGTCTAGCTGTAGCCTAGCCGTAGTCTAGCTGTAGCCTAGCCGTAGTCTAGCTGTAGCCTAGCCGTAGTCTAGCTGTAGCCTAGCCGTAGTCTAGCTGTAGCCTAGCCGTAGTCTAGCTGTAGCCTAGCCGTAGTCTAGCTGTAGCCTAGCCGTAGTCTAGCCGTAGCCTAGCCGTAGTCTAGCTGTAGCCTAGCCGTAGTCTAGCTGTAGCCTAGCCGTAGTCTAGCTGTAGCCTAGCCGTAGCCTAGCCGTAGTCTAGCTGTAGCCTAGCCGTAGTCTAGCTGTAGCCTAGCCGTAGTCTAGCTGTAGCCTAGCCGTAGTCTAGCTGTAGCCTAGCTGTAGCCTAGCCGTAGTCTAGCTGTAGCCTAGCCGTAGTCTAGCTGTAGCCTAGCCGTAGTCTAGCTGTAGCCTAGCCGTAGCCTAGCCGTAGTCTAGCTGTAGCCTAGCCGTAGTCTAGCTGTAGCCTAGCCGTAGTCTAGCTGTAGCCTAGCCGTAGTCTAGCTGTAGCCTAGCCGTAGTCTAGCTGTAGCCTAGCCGTAGTCTAGCTGTAGCCTAGCCGTAGTCTAGCTGTAGCCTAGCCGTAGTCTAGCTGTAGCCTAGCCGTAGTCTAGCTGTAGCCTAGCCGTAGTCTAGCTGTAGCCTAGCTGTAGCCTAGCCGTAGTCTAGCTGTAGCCTAGCCGTAGTCTAGCTGTAGCCTAGCCGTAGTCTAGCTGTAGCCTAGCCGTAGTCTAGCTGTAGCCTAGCCGTAGTCTAGCTGTAGCCTAGCCGTAGTCTAGCTGTAGCCTAGCCGTAGTCTAGCTGTAGCCTAGCCGTAGTCTAGCTGTAGCCTAGCCGTAGTCTAGCTGTAGCCTAGCCGTAGTCTAGCTGTAGCCTAGCCGTAGTCTAGCTGTAGCCTAGCCGTAGTCTAGCTGTAGCCTAGCCGTAGTCTAGCTGTAGCCTAGCCGTAGTCTAGCTGTAGCCTAGCCGTAGTCTAGCTGTAGCCTAGCCGTAGTCTAGCTGTAGCCTAGCCGTAGTCTAGCTGTAGCCTAGCCGTAGTCTAGCTGTAGCCTAGCCGTAGTCTAGCTGTAGCCTAGCCGTAGTCTAGCTGTAGCCTAGCCGTAGTCTAGCTGTAGCCTAGCCGTAGTCTAGCTGTAGCCTAGCTGTAGCCTAGCCGTAGTCTAGCTGTAGCCTAGCCGTAGTCTAGCTGTAGCCTAGCCGTAGTCTAGCTGTAGCCTAGCCGTAGTCTAGCTGTAGCCTAGCCGTAGTCTAGCTGTAGCCTAGCCGTAGTCTAGCTGTAGCCTAGCCGTAGTCTAGCTGTAGCCTAGCCGTAGTCTAGCTGTAGCCTAGCCGTAGTCTAGCTGTAGCCTAGCCGTAGTCTAGCTGTAGCCTAGCCGTAGCCTAGCCGTAGTCTAGCTGTAGCCTAGCCGTAGTCTAGCTGTAGCCTAGCTGTAGCCTAGCCGTAGTCTAGCTGTAGCCTAGCCGTAGTCTAGCTGTAGCCTAGCCGTAGTCTAGAATCTAATAAATTTTATCATGACAAAATATTGGTTGGGTTAGGTTAGAACAGTGACCAGCAAAAATATCTTGAAAATTCTGGGACGAGTTTAATTGGGACGAATTGCCCCTAACCCAAACAGACATACTCTACAAAATACTACTCTTGGTCATCTACCCCAGTAACACTTGATGGTGCTGTCCTGCCAACGGATGCATCCGTCAAATACTTGGGCATGCACCTAGATAGGAGACTTACCTGGCGAAAATGGGTGTCCCACATTGCAAAACCTTGCCGACCCCTTAATTAAGTCGCCCTTGGCTATAGCCGATTCAACGTTATGTCAAACCTCCATGGGGGGGGGGGCGGTCCGGACCCCCTGGACCCCCCCCCCTTATATACGTTTATGTGGTAACCTGATGTGTGGCTGTCTGTACATGGTTTGTACAGAATGAGGTATTGTTATTGTATACGTCATAGGCTATGATAATGGTTATAATAATTAAAGCATGGAAACTCTGCAGCTCTGTTATTAATATCTGTCAATAAAGTCGTGAAAATTATTGAGTAGGTAACTATTACAGAGTTCCATTCATGTATTCAATGGGGCTACCATACTCTATGACGTAAGCGGCAGTGGCGCCATCTATTAATTTCATTCATGACATGACTGTCTGATGCAGTTGCCAAAGAGTATAGGTATAGAACCGTTTTTCCCCCGAAGGGTAAAAAACGGATATTTAGGTTTCTGCCGTAGCTTGAACCACAAGTGAGATAACGACCTTTGTAAACTCAGCCTAATTTCGTCATTTCCCATACAATACAGCGCCCTCTGGCGGGATTTTATGGTTTCGACAGTTGTCATCGCCCAACACTAGCGCGCGCGGCCATTGTTGTTCCAGTACTGACCACGATCTTGAGCCGGCAAGGCAATCAAGTGTGGTTCAAGCTACGGCAGAAACCTAAATATCCGTTTTTTACCCTTCGGGGGAAAAACGGTTCTATTTAGGTGTTCGTGCCTATGCTTGAACCACAAGTGAGACGTGTTTTAATTCTGCCGGCGTGCTGTTGGGCGTACTGTGACTATTGGTAAAGGGTGTAAGCAAAAGAAACAAATTTATAAAATAATCAGCCTTATATTCATTATGAATATACTAAAATTATAATATTGTGTGCTAACTTCGCACATAATACAGGTACAACATAACAAATTAAAAAACCTTTAACAAAAATAAAAATAAACTTTTCCAGAGTTTTTTGTCTGTCTTGACACTAACACTTTTATTATTAATTAAGTAGGAACTTTGTAAATTATAATTAGGTAACTAAGGATTACTTAACCTATTGTATTAATCAATAATCAGTCTTCAACAACTAGTTAATTGGTGAAAAGCTTTCTCCAATATTATACGAAGCAGTCCTAGGAGTGGGTTTTATCTCTCTAAAGTAGTGATTGAAGAATGTATGTTTTGATCTCCAATTTCCCCGTTTTAATAACTCCTCTATTTCCATGTCCTTCCGTGTCCAGTTATCGGTAGCTACACCAGCTCGAATGCTGCCTGCTGTCGCTTTTATGTTTGCTTGTTTAAATAAAGTTACAATCCAGCCGGCAATGACTGCCCGCGAAGCATTCTTCACCGCTCCACGTGTTGTGATAAATAGATTTTTTAGTTGCTTCGACTTCCGGCGGTCTTGAGATAAGGAAAGCACTTGCCTAACCCAATGAATGAGGTTGAACCTCAGAATATTGCTTTCTTTGAGACACCAACCTGATTGTCTGTAGGTGGTGGAATCTGTTTTAGACCCAAAGTCCGGCCAGAAGACCAGCTCTTTGCCCCGATCCTCAAAAGCTCCTGGTTCGGTGTTTAAGAGCGTTAAGTCGTGAACTCTTCTACCGGATGCCAGCAAAAGTAGAACACAAGTATGACGAGACACCGCAAAGAGACTGTTGGTGTCGAAGTCATATGTCTCCAGGAATCTTATTAAGTCCTCTACATTCCAAGCGAGAGATTTCTTAGAGACAGGTCTTTTTGACATAATACCTTTGATTGCATGAGTCACTATGGGATTAGAACTCAGTGAAAGACTCTTAGCAGGATTTGCAAACGTAGTCACCACTGACTTGTGAACTAGTATGGTTCTAGGGGCTAGTTTTTCCTCCTCATGCAGGTAACAGAGAAAACGCGCCAGATCTGACGGTCGAGGATCATCAGCCTTTATGTTTTTGGCATTCGCAAACTTCTTCCATCTCTCCCAACAGGGACGATAAGTCTTCAAGGTAGATGTCCTCCAAGCACATTGAAGAAGTTCCACCTCAGAGTTTTCCCAGTTGGAGATTTCTTTTAACCAGCCCGTACCGTCCAAATTAGCAAACTTAGGTTGTCTATTCCCGCAGGAGGGAGGTTTGTCTGCAGGTCTACTAGGTGATAAGGTAATTCCGGGACTTCCCATGGCGGTTGTGTTGCTCGCCGCTTTATGCCTGCCGTCCAGAATGCTTTGTGCCACATCGGCGTCACAAGTAGGTAAGTTCCTGTGGACTTTTCCAGGTGTTGAAGGACTCGTGGTATTAGTGCCGGTGGTGGAAACGCCCAAGCTAGCTTGAAGTGCCAGGGTCGGCTGAAAGCATCCGTGTATTGGCTTTTGGTGTCCATTAGATCCTCGCTTATGTAATTGGGTACAACTGCTGACCTTTCTGAAGCAAACAGGTCTATTTCCGGCAACCCTAATTGATGAAAAATTATTCTCGTTATAGTTGGTTTCAGATGCCATTCCGGGAGACATTTTGCTCGTGATAAGCTGTCTGCCAAGCCGTTGTATACGCCGGGGATGTAGCGCGCTGTTATGTGGCAATTGTACTCTTCGCACAGATGTAAAACCCTTGTAGCGGTTTCCAAGAGTCTCTTGGACTTGGTCCCTCCTTGCTTTGTTATATAAGCGGCCGCAGTTCGGTTGTCTGTCTGCCATATAGTAGAGGTATCCCTTAGTGATGGACCCACTCTTTTTAAGGTTTCGTACAGTGCCCAAAGCTCCTTCTGATTGCAGTGCCATCGATTTTGCAAATTTGTCCACTTTCCGTACATTTTTCGCTCGTTCGCAATTGCACCCCAACCTGCATCTGCTGCGTCTGTGGTAATGAACATCGTTGGATCGGGGTTGTGAATAGTTGTACTTCGGTGTATATTCTTCGTCCACCAATCGAGCTCTGCAAGTACTACGTCGGACATAGGCAGCTTTGCGTGACGAGTTGACTTGCTCAACTTGTTGGATTCTATCTGTAACTGACGACAGTGCAGTCTTCCTAAAGGCACCACAAAGGCCGCAAAATTTAGTTTCCCCAACAGAACTTTTGCGTCCAACCAACTCCAACTCTTTTTCGTCAGAAATGCCTGAGACAATGATTTTATTTGATTGACTTTTGCTTCCGACAGCATCTTTAGATTCTTTCGAGTGTCCCATATGATTCCAAGGTACTCCACACATTGCGAGGGTTCTATTAAAGACTTCTTTTTGTTGACCAGCCACCCTAATTCGCTCAGTTTCTGAACTACGAATTCTGTTTGTTGTCTCAAAACATTTGGATCTCGATGCATTATCAGGAAGTCGTCCAGATATACAACCATTTCTACATCGGCTACTTGTCTGAACCAATGAGCCAGCCAGTTTGTTATTTTTGCAAAGGCATATGGCGCACTTGCGAGACCGAAAGGAAGACACGTCATTTCGAAGGTCTCCCCTGCGTATGCCAGAGACAAAAATCTGCGGTGGGAGGGTGCTATTGGCACGTGATAATAAGCCTGCGAAATGTCTATTTTTGTCATGAAGGAGTTTTCGGTTAATACGATCGGTATTCGGGCATGATTCAACAGTCTGAACTGAGGTGCATGGACGAAGTCGTTTAGACGTTTCAAGTTGAATATTGGTCTGTTTGTTCCATCTAGTTTTCTCCTGAGAAACA
Organism: Cnaphalocrocis medinalis; assembly: GCA_014851415.1. Classification (NCBI taxonomy): domain Eukaryota; kingdom Metazoa; phylum Arthropoda; class Insecta; order Lepidoptera; family Crambidae; genus Cnaphalocrocis; species Cnaphalocrocis medinalis. Next base: position 11,949 of record JABMDO010001468.1, read on the forward strand.
TTGTTGACAGGAACCCTGACTCGTGTTTCGAGTGGTGAATCGCGCCACTGGTCAACATTTTTTGTATCTCGAGATCCATTGCAGATGAGCGACGAGTTTCGAAATGTTTGCTTTTGCTGGATAATTGCACCAGTGGAGGTTTTCGATGAAATGGGATTCTGTAGCCTGATAATGTTCGTAGAACCACAGGCGGGGCTCCTATTTCTGTCCATTTCTCTAGATGGAATAATAACTGACCCGCCTCGAAGTCAGGATCTTTTAGGGCCCTTCCACTTGCCTTGTCGGGCAACAGGTCCAGCTCGATTCTGTTTATCTTGAGGAACTTGGCTTCTTTTGTTGAAGCTATCGTAGGTAAGGTTGGTGGCAGTCGATCTGTTATATTTCGTAACTGGTCTCCTAGAACTATACTTTTTTGTGTGATAGCTTCTTTGCGAGGGTTTTGCCGATCGAAAAGCAGGCTTTTTGAAGGGAAAAAATTTGTGTATTCCACCTTGATCTTTTACCGCCTGGGACAGCTCCGGCTCCTTAAAAAGATGTGTATTTGAGGGAGGAATGCTGTGAATAGCTTCATGAAGAATTTTGTTCTTTATTTTATATGCATCCCTTCTATGTTGGATAACTTCGGATCTTCTGCCACAGACGTACTGCAGTAAGTCATCGGAATTCCTACGAAAGTCGGAGTTATTGGCTAAAAACTTGTTACCCACTTTTTCCCGTACATCGTTAGGAAGTTTTTCTAAAAGCTCCTCGAAGATTTGCCGCTGCTGTAATAGACCGTTACTAATGGCTCCTAACACGAGATCGAATCTCTCTAGTAATGCCACCGATGACCAGTTTGGCGTGTGTTCGGCAAACTGGTTGTTTACCTTCAAGGCAGTGAAAACCGGTGAGGCCTGGAACTTCTTTTGTACCTCCTTATACTGCACGTTTCTCCAGCCTTCGCTCCCTAGACGCTGGCATTCTTCCCCTTGCCTCGCCAAAGTCGGGTCGGCTTTTGAGCACTTTGCTTCAGCCTCTGTGGTATGCGGTTTGAAATTATAGTCCCTGCTGGATCGAAGTGCTTGTAAGCGCCTCTCTGCATCCGCAATCTCGTTCCTTATTGCCTGTTCAGCGTCTGTTTTGTGGCTAGCGCTGCACTGCGCTGATGGTGGTATCTCGTAGTCCGAACTACCTTGAGAAGAACCATCCCCTTCCAGCTCCCCATCACTTTGTGTACTATCTGGGAGCGATTCGAAAGAAGCATCTAAGTCATGGGTCGGGTGTTTCGATGCTGATTGAAGTCCTTCAATCTTTTTGTTTTGCTCCGCTTGCATCTCAATTAGCTTGTTAAACAAGACCATTTGCTGGCGCAACACCGATGACAAGATGTCATCGTTGGCCTGAGATGAAGTTCTTTTCAAGGGGGGTACTTCACTGTGCTCCTCTGCTCTGCGTTTGGAGCCGATGGGTGTGTGTGTGCTTCCAACTGGCATTGTGCTTCCAGCTTTGCTTCTAGACACTAAGGATGTAGGAGTGCTGCTAGTTGTACGAACACTCACGTTTCCTTCTTCAAGACTGCCAAGCAGATGTGATGTCCTCTCTCTGTTGGTGAGTTTGCCCTGTACTTTCATTTCGCGTATAATGGCCATGAATTCCCCATAGGAGGGCGCATGAATTTTTTCTACTATACTGTGGGGAGAATAAAGAATTGCCCTTCCTAGAGGCCAGCGGAGGATGATCCGTCGTATTTGTCGGTAAGTTCTTTCCGATAGGCCTTTCGCATCACAATTGAAAGCTCGAACCAGTTCTGTAGTTGGGATTCCAAATCGTAGCTTAGCATCAACTTTGGGTGAGAGTTCTCGCCCGAATAAATCTTCATATGAATAATCAACAACTTTCCACTCTTCCCATTCCTCTGGGTAATTTGCCCGGATAGACTGTATGATTGCCAGAAACGCCTCCTTCTCATCTTCGTCGGGAACCATTTGGGCTAATTCCCCCATTGAAGAGGTTGGTGTACTCGCCATAATCTGTAAGATGACATTCATTACAAAATTTGTCGTCTAGCAAGACGAAAATGTATGTGTGGGCCTGATTGACGACCTAACTATTTAAGAGACGACGTGTCTTACAAAGCGAAGACAAGTCGTCTTAATATTGCTTTGTCGAGTGTTGATACGACAAGTCATCTCGAAATTAAATTGTCGTATATTGATACGACATATCGTCTTAAAACTCGACATGTTTGATTCCCATGCGTCAGGTCGTCTTGTAATTAGACGAGTCTTATTGCGACTCGACATGCCTTCTTGTGATACGACGTGTCGTCTTAAAGGTTCTTAGTTATTTGTAGGTTATGTTAGTGACCTACTGCGCCAGTGCTTTAGGAGGCAACTGAGACGCTCGTCGCTGGGCCAGGGGCGCCGAGCGGAATAAAAATTGACATTAAGTATAAATTTTTCCACTGCACTTACTCGTAATTTAATTTACGTGCTGCACGGCTGAGTTACAAAAGCGTACTGGAACAACAATGGCCGCGCGCGCTAGTGTTGGGCGATGACAACTGTCGAAACCATAAAATCCCGCCAGAGGGCGCTGTATTGTATGGGAAATGACGAAATTAGGCTGAGTTTACAAAGGTCGTTATCTCACTTGTGGTTCAAGCATAGGCACGAACACCTAAATAGTAAATATACCAAAAGGAACATAACACATCCTTTTGGTATATTTACTATACTCTTTGCATTATACTATTGAACTCCGTATAGATCATTGAGTATAGATACTCAAGAACAAAGCTCAAAGACAGATGAATTAAATAAAATGAACAATGTGAATAATAAAACGCATTGACATTCGTGTGACAGATTATTTATATAATCTGTAGAAGTGATTGACGTCACGTCATCGTCAGTTTCGTGCGTTCTCATTATTTTTATTTATTTCGCAATTTCGAGAATATCGACATAGTTTGTTACATTTAAGGAGTCAACTCTCGAAAATCATCCCCAAGATGGACAATCAATACTATTACAAGTTGATGGCAAGCTACCTCTCTAAGCGAAACTGCGATGAGTCGTTCATGAGGTATTTCTTTGGAAAGAACGCCCTAAAGAAGACGCCCGAGGAGCTGGAACGCGCTGACGAAAGAAAGAGGAGATTGCAACGTGAGCGGTCCCGGCGGTACCGTGCGCTCAAGAACGCGCGCCGCCAGCACGAGGGCGGCGGAGCCCGGGACACCAGCGACACCGACACCGGCGCGCGCTCCAAGTCGCGCGGCCTCGTGCTCGAGGAGGAGTTCAGCGACGGCGACGAGCCGCCGACGCTCTGCGATCTCAACTACGACGACAAGTGGCGGGCAGCTTCCTCCGACTGCGCCTCGGACGACAACTCCGCGCACTCCGCGCCCGACCCCAAGGAGCCACCGCTTGCCGGCGACGTCACCCTCAGCCTGCGAGAGTTCCTGAGCTCGCCCAACGCAGAGCTGGACTACCCCACGGTGCACAGCCTCATGTTCCACTGGCTGCAGACGTAACACCGCGCAGACGCGCGCGTTGCCGGCGCCTCTCGGCTCCTCTCATATCACTGAATTCTAAATTCCGTTAAGATCTATCTATCTGAGTCCCGATTCATTGTTGTAATAATTTTAAAGTTGGACCTTTTATCATTGAGTGAAATATGTAGCATTATAATGTGATAGCATAACACATATCACATTTTGAATTTAGAATGCAGCTTCTATTTGTATGATAATTATGACTCACTGCACATGAAATCGACCGAACCGTCCTGCTATAATTTTAATCTGACTAATAATTAGCAAGTAATTCTCTAGTACTTTAATTACACCTTAGTAGCTGGGAAGTAGCTCAGGGTGGATGTCATTTTTTAATAATATAACATAGTTTAGCTTGTTTTTGTTATAAAGGGAATATTTTCCTGCCTCAGCTTGTCAACATAACTCCTTGTGACATTTTTGATGCCATATAAATGTTATTTGAACTCTAATTAGTTACTGAAACCAGAATAATTGAAATATATCCAGTTGTTCTAAATAATGATACAATAATTATGTTATAATTTGTTACACCTGCTGAGTTGACAGACAATGTTGTATTGTAAGGGGCCTGTGAGCTCGATAGATGATAGAATATTCCACTAGACAATAAGTTGTTGTTAAGTTGCCATATCCTAATATTTAGATACTCAACTATTATGATACATAATTATATGTATATGCATATTATAGAGATGTATAGAGTATATAAACCTATAGTTTGTGATACGGATGAATTTACAATTTGTGTGAATCTACAATATTTTAGTTGTAACTTGTATTTAGATAAGTAAGTGAGCAGTGGGTACCCGCCTTCGCCATAGTGTATGCACATGCCAGGTGGCCAGTTTTGTGCAAGTGTGATATAGGTGTGTGTAACAAACCCATTGCACTGATTGTAACTCGTACTGTACACAACATTCCCAATGGGAAGAACATGTTGATTCCTGATTATTGTATTTATCATATTGGAAATTTCCAAATTATATTGCATTTATTTTACATAATACTCAACAAAAGTTCTATGCTCTCTTATCAGGAAGTCCAGATAAAAATTCCGGATTTGTAGTATGATGATAAATAATAAAACCTCAAAATGTAAGCCATTAAATATTTTTTATAGTTAAGTCAATAATACTAGTAATGCTAAAAGTGCTATTGGTTTTGGTTTGTGCTAGGTATAGTTTTCTTCAGTTAAGATATTTTGATAGTATTAATATTAGTGTTATTTTTCATATTTTTCCTGCACAAATCTTAAAAGACTAAGAAAATCTTCATGAGCTCATGTTTCGATAAATGACATAGAAATGAATATTAGTTGTCAATGACAGTGAATAACTTTTATTAGAAACATTTTCTGATTTGCTTCTTGTTTAGTTTTACTACTAAGCTTAAAAAACTGCAGTGCCTCTAGTTGGTGTAAATAAGAAAGCAGAAATAAACAAACTGCTGGTCTTTTATATTCATAGATATCAGCCATATCTACACAATAGTAGGTAATAAAATAGTTTAATAAGTACAATCTGAACTCCACTTTGTACCTACTTTAATTAGGAAGTAGGTCATATTAACTATGTTATAGGTTTCTGCCGACTCAGCGCCACTTGATTGCGGGGGAAGGCAGGGTCCACTAACTTTTCAGTTCAATGCTGTTACTTGACACTGATAGGCTGAACAAGCGAAAAATAACGATCAATTTTATAGCTATCAGTAGGTGTTCATCATCACGATAATAATTAATAATACCTAGGTGCTTTTGTTCACTAGTTTTTATCAATTTCTATAATGCCTCATTTTATATGAAAATTCCTACTCAGACTGTCTGCCCAAGCAGTTGGTAGGTAAACTCAAAAACTTTTAATTGATTCTACTTAAATTGACATTAAACATTTTCTATTAAAATGAGGCCTAAAATTAAAATAAAGTTATGTTAATATGTACCACTCGTGACCCCTTCCGACCCACCGTACCACCGCCCGTATCCCCAGTGGTACGGTGGGTAATTATTTCAAAAACAATACCACCAATAGTGATTTTTATATGTATTTACAATGTCTTAATTCGACTTACTAGTGTACCTCCTATAAACTTATGTTTTCCTAATACATTTAAATTTAAAATCTGAAAAAAATCCGGAAGAATGAGTTTAACTCTCTATAACTCACATGCTAGGTGACTAAATTTTTTTTATTTATCAAGCACTAAATGCATTTTGGTAAAGCGTGAGTCAGTGTGGCTACCAGTAATAGTAGAAAATAATATCGTATCCACACCAGTGTGACAACCATACTCCTAGCTACAAATATAAACATCACTATTAATTGGTGGTATTGTTTTTGAAATAATTACCCACCCTACCACTGGGGGTACGGGCGGTGGTACGGTGGGTCAGAAGGGCTCGTGACAATAGATCCGGCGGCTGATATTGTTAAGGTATCCTTAAATCTTGATTGTTGTTATCGGTACGGGAAGTTTTTGTCGCCAGAACATATTCTGAACTGTCCGAATGTCTGTCAAATTCCTTCAAACGCAACAGTGGAATAATTCGCTTACGAAGTTACGCAAGTGATTTTTAAAAATATTTTTTTTTTAAACGGAAATTTGAGAATCTGAGGATTTCACATGGTTCAGAAGGTGCTCCAGCAGGCGGCCAGCGATGCCTTGACGAGTGTATTTTACTAGTATAATGATGCTTAGATAGGTACTTTAAGGTAGTGCCATATTAAAGAGCTTCCTGACTATTTTTAAAATTATTGTTTTAATTTATTGTTTTAAATAGTGGCCTATCCTCACTTCGTTTCGGGAGATTAGTTTTAAGCCAAGCCAATAAATGGCGCTGTACGTAATAAGTTTTATTTATATAAGTAGGTAGGTATCGATCGACAGGTGATTCGTCTGCTCGTCTACCACTTATCACATAAAAAAAGTTAAAACAAGAAAACCCATAAATGGGTTTACAAGTTTGTTTGGCTGAAGTGGCAATGGGCAGGGCACATTGCGAGGAGAACAGACGGCCGTTGGGGTGGAAAGGTCCTTGAGTGGAAGCCACGCGCAGGAGGCCGCAGTCGTGGCAGGCCTCCCACCAGGTGGACCGACGATCTGGTAAAGGTCGCGGGAGTCCATTGGATGCGGGTGGCACAGGACCGATCTGTGTGGAGAACTTTGGAGGAGGCCTATGTCCAGCAGTGTACGTCTATTGGCTGAAATGATGATGATGATGAAGTTTGTAAGTTCTTCAAGGTAGATCGAACTCACTCAACTCATGCGGTTTAGTTATGTGAGTTTCTTTAATTCGCCACTAACTGAACCACCACAGACCTCGACGGCAAAATAACGTCCAAGTGCGCATGGTTTCGATGCCAGCAACGGTCAAGTGAATTTAAGATCCAAATTATTACGAGTTCGGGGATTATGGGAGATACTGTAACCTACAGGTCATTATGTAAGACTTAAGACAATACATATTTTGAGGAACTAGTGCTGTTCCCATATCATGCCATAACCAAACCATTGGTACTGGACAGTGCCTGCGCGTGATATGCATGCACGCTCTGCTCTGCTCTGTCTGTCTGTCTGCTCTGCGTGCAACCTCTCCGCACCAAATAATAATACAAAAAAGGATGGCGCACATGCCATGCGCGATTACGGTGATCTCGACGCCGTGTTTCGACGTGAATGCTAGGGAAACACGCGATACGATATACTGCTATAACTATATAGTAGTACGAACTTTTCGATTTCATTCAAAATCAGCTTGTGCCATCCTTCTGTGTATACTTACCTACCTAATTATTTTCTGCTCGGGCAAAGACACTAAGCCAATTAAGAAAATTAGATTTTTTAAATTAGTATTTTATTAATATTTAAATAAAATAGTAATACCTATGTTATTGAGTAACTTAATTTAATAAATCAGTCACTTATTGCATAATATTAGTAATATCTACGTAATAATTAAACATTACGCGTACACATTCAGCCATTTGGCGTGCAATACTAGAATATAAGATGTTTTATAAACATTTAATCAATGTTACATAATTACTAAATGGCCAATAGGTAAGTATATTCATTTGTATGCTCGACTGAGGCACACCCGCGCAAAAGAAGGCCCTAAGAGGTTGAGGCAAACCAAAGGTCCTTAATGTAAAGTACCTCAAGTAGCTTTTATGTTTCTATAATATTCTCATGGTAGTGAGTGACCCCTGATTGATACGCCAAAGGTCGTGCGTGGGGTCGATATCCACACTGGACAAACATTCGTGTTATGGAGTAGGTATGTTTTATGGACATGTCAGAAATTAACACTAAATTGCGTGGGTCAGATTAGATTTGGCAATGTCAACAGTGATTTAAAAGCATTTAAAATAGAAATAAAAAAATAAATGAATTGAAACAACATCACATACCTACATTGTCCTGGTCTAAGGTTTTCCCTTGTACCTATTATTACACGATGGTAAAAGGTAGGTACCATTATAAGACACTTATTTCGACAGTAAAAAACCGGCCAAGTGCGAGTCGGGCTCGCGCACAAAGGGTTCCGTAGCAGCAAATATAATTATATTTTTTGATCTATCTTATAAGGTTCAGCCATCGTTTTCAGTGTAAGCACAATAACTTAACCAAAATTACAGTTAAATCAACCTATCTCAAAAACTATAAGAGATACTTTGATCAAACCAAAAATCGTTGAAAGAGTTAATTAGCATGCATCACCTCTATTTTTTTAGAATTTTATACCCCGTAGTTATAAAAATAGAGGGGGGGGGACATACTTTTTACGACTTTGAGAGCTGATATCTCAAAAACCGTTCACTTTAAGAAAAATGTTTTTTAGAAAACTTTATATCATTTTAAATGACCTTTCCATTGATACCCCACACGGGTATGTACATCGAAAAAAAAAATTTCATCCCTCAGTTACATGTATGGGGGGCCCCACCCCCAATTCTTTTTTTTACTATTTAGTGTCATATTTTTGTAGCGGTTCATACAACACATATTCCCATCAAATTTCATCACTGCAGTACTTATAGTTTCCGAGTAAATCGGCTGTGACAGACGGACAGACGGACAGACGGACAGACGGACATGACGAAACTATAAGGGTTCCGTTTTTGCCATTTTGGCTACGGAACCCTAAAAACAAGATACCATTTATAACACCATGACTGTTGTTTATATTTAACGAAGGAACCACAAACACCCAGCCCCAACACAAGTACTTATATGTTTCATCAACAAACATTTGTGTTGGTGCGAGAATCGAACCCGCAACCTTTACGTCTTAACCGGCGCGGCGCTCAAACGCTTGCGCTAATCGTCAATCCATACTAATATTATAAATGCGAAAGTAACTCTGTCTGTCTGGTACTCTTTCACGCCAAAACTACTCAACGGATTTAAATGAAATTTGGTATACAGATAATCTAGACCCTGAGAAAGGACATAGGCTACTTTTTATTGCGAAAAGGGGGTTGAAAGGGGGGTAAAAAGTCAAAGTCAAAGGTGTTTATTGCTTTCATGAATGTTACAATACAGGTGGTATAAGTTACTTTTCCACGCGGACGGAGTCGCGGGCGGCCGCTAGTATGGTATAAATTTATTAATTTTATTATTACTTAAGTACCTATATCTCTTGCGAGTCTCCGAGAAATCCTGGCACGAGGCCGGCCCCTGCAGAAGGTGTAGGTACCTACACCTACGTGAGATACAGCTCCAACACGAATAGCCCTTATTATTTGTTACTAATAAAAAATACCTAGTTATTTTTTATTCCTAAACATAAAAAAGTTCGCTTTATAACTTCAACTTTTTTAAGGACTTTAGCTCTCCTTAACCTGTATTAAATTGAAATATTCCAATAAAATATTTGGTACATTTTGGTTTCGACCAACTAAACACTACTTAGTTACACAATTTAAATATGAGTTATAATCAATGTTATAATGATTTACTAAGTACAACATTTGATTAATAATATAATAGGTAATATGAAATTGCTTATTAAATTACAGTGCGTTTAATTAATATGCGTGATAATAATACTCACGAGACAAAATGATAAGGGTAGGTACTACACTTGTACCTATCTGGAATGTTTGCAAATGCTATTATGCCCTAAGCCTGTAATCCATGTCGTTGTCAATATAATTATCCTATTTATAAATAGTATAGAAGATATATATCATGGACCCTTTAATGATAAAATAAGATGCAAGCAAATACCTACCTACAATATTCCATTCGTATTAATCATAATATCTTGTCAGGAAACATGTTTCGGATAGACCGTATGAGTACGTAGTAACACGGACGTATATATAGCTTTGATAAGGGGGGTGTCCCACATTGACAATCATGGAACATTTTATTTGAAATATTTCAGCTTAAATGCTTAACCTGAGTAGGTATAATATTATGCCACCATTTAAAAACGAATTACAATTATATTAATTAACATAGGCAGAAATTGCTGTATTTACCTTAAAGAAATAAAATCTATTCAATATAACTTGCAATAAAATATACCTATCTATCTATCTACCTTGTATAGTACAAGGTAAAGTACTTTCTACATAATGTTTTAATAGAATGTGACGATTGATAGTACAGTGACACGGACATTTCTTTTACGTCGGTGGTAAGTGTAAGTGATAAATAAAAGCGTCTGAATTTACTGTAACAAAAGTATGTATAGTCAACTCCAAAAATATGTATACACTTTAGGACCTTGTCACAATATATAATGTATAAGAAAGTAGAAGTCGCTCTTATACATATGTATTGTGACAAGGTCCTAAAGTGTATACATATTTTTGGAGTTGAACTGTACGTAACATAAAAATAGAGATTATTATTACCAATCACAGCCCTCCAGAACCTTTCCATTTCTATTTGTACTACAAAACATAATACCTACATAATCAATACAATGTGTTGAAGATATACAACTTAAAAAAAATCAATTTTCAAAATAATACACATCAAACATCACTTAATGCTTATGGGCCAAAACACACCACGCGTTTTGCGAATTGCGATTCTACTTCCAGCACACTCGGCGGAAGGAGGGACAACCATCGCGGCGGCGCGGCGGCGGGGCGCGCAGTGTGCCCGATTTATGCAATCCGTATGTAAAATAAATAAATAAAATAATAATGCATCTACCGCGCGCCGCGTGTTAGACGCGATCGAAAAAACGCGTAGTAGGTCTTGGGCCTTGCAATTACCTTACCAACTAATTCACTTTATTAGACTAGGTATCACATTTTCATATCATAATAATTATATCATGCTTACTAATCTGAAACCAAGCACTACGGCCGTTTTTACGGCGCCCACCAAGACTTTAAGCTCTTTATAGGAGATATACTTTGATTATAAACATAACATAACATAACATAAACATATAAACATTATATTATCAAAGGAGATATAATTCGGTTGTTTGATACCTATCTCCAAGATATAAAAACAAGTATAATTTCTCCTGCCATATTGTTGATGGAGGGCTTCCAAGTGTGCTTGCCTTGCAGTCTGAGTGGGTCAATTACGACATGCAACTACCCGCACTCCGTGCATCAATCGACCTTGCTCTCTAATGTATATGCCATGCCATCCCGTGTACGGCTGACGCCGTGGAAAAAGCTTAGACGCGTTCTGTGCCTTATTTACAGAGCATGAGTAACAAATAGCGTAGAATACGTGAGAGTTTAACATGTCATCTGGGACAGTGTAAATATACCTACTCGTAGTCGTCGTTATACCGTGGATGAAGGGTAACCTGCTATATATATAATTTGAAATTATGATTTCCGTACTTCCATCCACAGTAAACCAGTAGACAAATATGTAGATACCGCAGCAATGACACAATACATCTCAAGGCGATAATGTCAATGTTACCACCCACTGAATTTATAATATTCAGATAGACAATAAAAACAACATTCACAAACATCAACAACGCATATTCATAGTAGGTACGTACGCCGCAAGGGGGTGGGCGGTTAACTGAATTAATATCTAGCTAGTGTACTGCAACACACTCGGTCGAGCGGAAACATGAAACAGTAAAAGTAACCTCTTACATTTTTTTCAAACTGTAAAAGTTAATGCGACGGTTAATGAATGCGCGTGCGGTTCTGTGCGGGTGAGCAGCGAGCGGCGCGGTCGGCGCAGTCCGCGGCGGCGCAGTGGACGCGCGGCGGGCGCGTGGGCGCCGCGCGCTGATCCTCACAACGACCACAGCGCACCTGTCGCACGCACCTAATATGAAATCCTGTACCATGTACAAAATTACATATGTGGCCAGGAAGAAGCAGGTAAACACGCCAAATATGCGCTTGCACTAACAATCACGCACATTTCTAATCCACAGGTGACTGGTTATCGTCGCTCGCTAACGTTGCCATTTCTCGTCACTCGCGCCGCAGTCGAGCTGTTGTTGCCAATAGAGAATTGTTAATGGACCAAATTAGAGGGAATTTCACTTCGGCCGCCTCGAGTGTTGCACGCGCCGCTGTAGTCGTCGGCGTTCAGCGAGTAAATCATGCGCCGCCCAGCCCCAGGCGCTTGATGTAGTCAGCCTTGGCGGCTACGCTTTGCGGCGAGTCGAATGAAGCCCACTCCCACCACTGGATAAATAAGGGACTTGCGCCTCAGGATCCTGGACGATCACTACGTTGTCGTGATTTTTTGAAAAATTACAAATATCAGGATAGTTTGAAAAAGCCCATACTGCCCAGCTTGCCAAACCCAGAAGCAGGACTACCAATCCTAGTGTTGCCTGGATTGACCAGTGTGAATGAGTGGCCATATGTTGGTATTCCTACAAACTATTTACTCCTATCGAGGCCCTTGCTGAGATATGTGTACACAGTGTAGTTTATGTTCAGTGTGGCTGACAGTTGTTCTTCGTGCTTTGCATAAAGTGGGGGAGTTTAGCCCAGTGAATGGAGTTAATTTTTATAGTAGTGAAAGTCATAGGTCATGATATTCACAAAGTCTGCATACAAGTTAATTTGGTCAACATCATAAGAGATATCTATTATTGTCTCTGGTGCGGCCACAGCTACAGTCAGTAAGTAGTTTCTTTTTCTCTCTAATGTATTCACGCTTAATTTCATAAAGCAGCTGAGAGAAATGTTGTCTCTCACGTTGCCTCCAGAGCTCAAGGCAGGAAATTCCCAATCCCAGATCAATACCATCCAAAGTGTAGTTCCTTAAGAAGTATTTTATTGATTTAATAAATTCTTTTCTCGATGCATGATTTATTACCATGTCTGAGAATCCTTTGTCATTGCTTGCTCCTCCGACAGACAAAAGGATTTTAGATCTGGGTTTACTTTTCTAAGCTGCACAATATCTCTGAGGGCCCGGTACTGGTATGTCGTCCAGCGCAATCTTCTTGTCGACGATCCTCGTCGAAGGCGACGTTGATGTGCGTGCACAGGTGCTGGTGGATGGCGCCCGGCAGCAGCTCGCTGGCCTCGTAGGCGCGGGGCGTGTTGTAGTAGCAGGATACGATTCTTGTTCGCTACTTTGTTCTTGTGCTGCGCCACATCGATTCGATTTCTTACTGCGGGCCTCCAACAAAATCAAGGTCGCGGTAGCAAGCGTGAGAAACGCAAGCCCAATTTGCGACGACCCTCAGTGTATGCGCCGCTGTATTCGTTGGTTTCGAAGTAGCTACTGATGGGTCTTCTAAATGTCTATAGCACTGATCACTTTTGCCAAGCATTGTTATGTAGGAACAGTTTTAGAGACTGATAAGTTTTACTTTGAAAGACACAAATTTAACCAGATTTTATTAGGAGAGTAAAGTTATAGTTACCTCAATTAGACCAAAATATCACAGGGAACTCTAATAGTGCAGAAGCATCCACTATCTAGGTATAAATTAATTAATAAATAGCACGATTATGTATTGATTAAATGTTAAAATGGTAAACAAGTTTTATCATCACTGTATGTCATTTTGTTTGACGTATGACGTTCAACATCTGACATTTGTTTTCTTTTCAATGTTAAAAGTCAAAGATCACGTGAGCAGGATTTGCTTATTTTGTTTGCTGGGCCCGTAATACCAGCAAATACGAAAACCATCCATTCGCAGCGCAGTTCAAAGGCAGGCCTGTTTCTGCGCTGCTAAGATTCGTATTATGAGCCCATAAAAACTGAACGACTATTGCACTGCTAGGCAAAAAGGTGAACGGTTTCCTTGTCTCTGGTCTGCTTACTGATTTAACCTAGAATCGTTCGGAAATCTTATGATATTTTTTTCCCGTTTTACCGGTTTTTTTGTTTTCGCTTTATAATATCAATTGCTGACTAAAAGTACATTTTTATGAGTGTAATTTACTTAAAAAATCATCGCAGGGTTCAAGTGGGACTCAAACCCAACCTTCTACATACCGGGTGGCTGTTCTGGTATGCAGTGGGTGGTGGTGGTATTGAAAGGTCGAGTACCACCTGGACTCTTGGATGATTTTTTAAGAGCACCTACTTAATAATAAATTGCAAAGAATATAAAAAAGTAACAAATAAAAATAGTTTATCATTAAATAACTTATAATAAAATTATTTATGTGTTGATTCATATTTTTATTTTAATAATTTGCCACATACATAGGTAAGTGTTTTTATTAAAAAAATTAATAAATATATAAATTATAAATTTGATCTGAGTTCGAAAACAAAGCTTTATAATTATTTATTAAAAGGCCAGATATTTTTAAGTATAAAAATAAATATTAAAATTAATATTGATTGATCGGCTTAAAAATAAATGAATTAGGCAATTTTTTTAAAGTATTTATACATATAATAAAAATGTAAAAAGCTGTGTCTGTACATTAAAGATATTTATCTCAAAATAACAGGACGACTAAAAACAGTTACAGAACATGAATCAATGATTTTAAAATTTTTGTCTGTCTGTTTGTCTGTTTGTTCGCGCTAATCTCGGAAACTACTTAACCAATTCGAATGAAACTTTTTTATTGTATAGCTGTAATATCAGGCAACTTATAGGATATTATATTTTGAAGACCAGGCTCCTTGATGTAGAAACTACACAGCCCAGCTAAACTATAAGAGATAGGTCAATGGCACCTTAACAAAAGTTGTTCAAATTAATAAGCATTTTATGATGCCATGAAAAAAAATCCAAGATTATGGATCAGCTGGTGTGGAACTCTAAGAGCCCAGCTACTCTTTAACGAATATGGGATGAAATGGAATGCAAAATTGTCAAATGTGATGAGTATTTTTAGATGAGATCCGATAAGGAAGGATATTTCAAACTTAAAGGGTGTAACAAGTTTGGTGATAGGACTACGTGATTCTTTGGCCCAATCTACTATTTAAATAATCATCTTCAAGTCAAGGTCATAAAGTTCACGCAAACGAGGTTACGGGCGGCCACTAGTAATAAATATGTGGACTCTAGATGTTAACATACACGTTGGTTTCAAGATTAATTGATTTAATTATTAGCTTTTTAACACATTCCTCGCCAGTTTTATTTAATTTCCAAACATAAATCTTACATAAAGAAACTTGTCCTTTTAAATTCCATGTTATATAGCCAGGAAAATAGAAATACTCTAACCGAATACTCAAACCGAATACCAGCACTAAAACCGAATAATTCGGCCGAATACGAATAGTGAAAAAAGTGCCGAATATGCCGAATACCGAATACCAACCGAATATTCGGCGCATCTCTAGTAAATAACAACCAATGGCCAACATTTTCAGTTAAAAATGTATCGTCTAGCTGGTTTTGTGAGCATTCAAAGTTTCATAGGCAAGTCCATTTTTTAAGTATAAAATTAAAAAAGAATAATTATATCATTGAACTACCCGTTCATTTTCCACCAACTTTTATTATAAAACTATTTACTTAAACGAAACATTTGATATAGCTACCATACAAAATTTACTAGACGCGCATACAAGAGTTTGCGTTGTGACGTCACAATACAATAGCCATTTGTATAGAGCGTTTTTGGGCTTGCCCAAAATATGTGCTCTTAAAGTTGTGATATCTCAGGTAATTCAAATGAGAATCAAGTGATTCTTTCAACGATGTTTCTTAAATTGAGGCGTCTTTTGATTAAACATTAAAAAAATTTAGTCAAATACCCAATTTACAAGTCCAGCGTCTTATAAGTTTGCGCCGTCCGTATCAAATAGCGGACACATGCGCAGTCAACAATCCTCAATCAAACACTTGGAAAAAAAAAAACGTGCTAAAATTGCGGCCCACCATATTTTGCCATTGGGTATTAGATATGTAGTGCCGCGCCGCGCTGTCGTGACATGTACAACCAGTAGAGTCACAAGTGCGCTTCCAACCTTTAACCCCCTTTGGACCTCCGGTAAAATACACCCCCCCCCTTTCCTCACCCCTTGAAAATAATGTCTTCCATCGGCGCTCATATCTACTGGGTATAAGCCCACTATTAGTAGATTCCATATGAGCCCACATTACAGATATCCACAAAACGACTGCGCGCGCGTTCGCGAAGTATTTCCGTGCTACCGCGAACAGTCTCATGCCATCAGATTAATCCCGCGCACGTGCTCAGATATTATAATCCACCTAGTGATGGACACGGTGAGATAAGTCTAAAAGAAATGTACTTAAGTATTAATTCAAAACTCTG
>JABMDO010001469.1:0-15117 GCA_014851415.1 Cnaphalocrocis medinalis
TTGCACACCAGATGTAAGTCACACAGAACAAATTACAGTTATACTCAGGTATGTCATTTTAAACAGTGAAACTAAAAATGTTACGACATGCGAAAGTTTTATTGGTTTCTGTCCGATCACCAGCTCCACAGGTGAAGGACTATTAAATTTCGTTTTAGATTTATTTTCGCAATTAGACCTGGATATTAAGAACTTACGTGGTCAAGGTTATGACAATGGTTCTAATATGCGTGGAAAACACAACGGATTGCAAAAAAAAATATTGGAAATTAATAATCGCGCATTTTACGTTCCATGTTCGGCGCATAGTCTCAATTTGGTCGTTAACGATGCGGCAAATATTACGCACGACACCGTAAATTTTTTTAATATAATTCAAGAAATTTACGTTTTCTTTTCGTCATCTACAAAAAGGTGGTCGATAATTTGCAAATATTTACCAGATTTAAAATTAAAAGCATTAAGTGCCACGCGATGGTCTAGCAGAATCGATGCAGTCAAACCTTTACGGTATCATCTCGAAAAAATATTTGACGCTTTGCTAGAAATATCAGATAACAATTCGTCGGAATGGGATTGTACAACATCTCATAAAGCTCATTCGCTTGCTTTAAACATTCAAAATTATAGATTTATTTGTTCGGTTGTAATTTGGTTCGATATTTTAAATGAAATTAATGCTCTCAGCAAAATGATGCAAAACCCCACAATAAATACTCAAATCTGCATAAATTTGTTAAACAAATTGATTGATCAATTCACCGAATATCGCACGGATGAGCACTTCGAAAGGGTGTTAGAAGAAGCTACCAATGTGGCTCGGGACCTTAATGTTGAAACAGATTTTCCGCCTATAGACACAGTTCGTCCACGAAGGAAACCAACTCAATTTCAATATGAACAGAGTGACGAAGTTTTACTTGACCCCAAAACCAAATACAAAGTAGAGGTATTTTTTAGAATCCTAGATCAAACGTTGACTTCTTTAAAGGATAGATTCGAGGAGTTGGAAACTTTTACCGACGTATTTGGCTTTTTCACCAATAATAACTTATTTAGTTACTCCAAAGATGATTTAATGAAACATTGCAAAGATTTGAATTTGAAGCTAAAAGACAGTTCCAATAGTGACACAGATATTGATGGTATAGATTTGTTTAATGAAATCAATGCTTTAAAGTTGCATTTTACTGAACACCAGTCCAATGATCCACAAACCTTATTGCAATATATTTTTGCAAATGATTTAATGTCAACATTTCCGAATATAGCAATAGCACTAAGAATATTACTTACGCTGCCGGTTTCAGTTGCATCTGGTGAAAGGTCCTTTTCAAAGTTAAAAATTATAAAAAACTATTTGAGATCAACAATGCACCAGCAAAGACTAAGTAATTTAGCCATAGTTTCAATTGAACATGAGATATTAGATAGCTTAGACACAAAAAAATTGATAACAGATTTCGCCAACATTAAGGCAAGAAAGGTACAATTACTGTAAATTAAGTAAATAAATAGTTTTTCGTTGTAAAGTATTTCTTATTTTTTCACATCCTTAACCTAGTTTTTTTTTACCTAGATCGTGTAAGGTAGACATAGTTAAACGGGGGCGGCAAAATGGGAATTGCACACGGGCGTTCGAACCCCTAGCGGCGGGCCTGAATAGGAATGCTAGTTAGCGTTCCTATTCTCTTAATTAATCGCGTGTGTGTCATTTTATAAGTGTTTAACTTCATGATAAAGCCTAAAACACGGAACGACACAAAGAGCTACTTTACATATTTTACACTCAAATCGTGTGCTAGATCTTTGCCTGCGAGAAGCACAAAACTTGCATCGCAGTTTTTTGTTATTTCTAATGTAGCTAGGCATATGAGCAGCGGCGTTACCTAATAAAAGGCGAGCAGGGTGATCTAATGTACGTGAGGTTGAAGGCAACATTCTATGTATTGATCCTTTGCCATATTTATCCACAATTTGACGAATCAACGACAAATGAAAATTTTTAAATCTTGTAACATGCTCGGGTAAATCAATGTTATTAATTTTGTACACCCGGAATGCGTTTAATATATGCATATCAATGATGTGAAAAACAATTTTTTATACCATTTAATTGTTTTTTCGTATGCAATGTAATTGGCTTAACATCATGTCTGTGGTATCCACAGTACCCATGTTTTTGTTATAATCAATAATGCATTCTGGTTTCATAATGGGTAATTCCGTAGATCTATCTAATTTGTCAGTTGGTCCCATTTCGTCTTTGTGAATTCGGTATTTGACATGGTTAACAATTAAATAAGAAAATAATTGAATTATGTAGATTTTAAGACGCTGATTCAGAATATCTATGTTAATTTACAAATTAAACATTAGAAATATTTTTATTTCTTAAAAATAAATAAGAAATTTTGCATCTGTGGATTATCAAAACTAAAACGGCTTGTAGCCAATCAGAACGCGTGACGTCACGATTCAAGAAACAACAAAATTCCCCTTGTGAACGGTGCTGTTACTGTTAATATAGTAATAATTTTGTGGAGATTTTAATAAATATTCATATATTCAGTCAAAATGCAAGTGGAGAAAGACTTTATAAAAGCTGATAGTGCTAATCTGCCAAAAGTTGACTCGTTTATGATTGCAAATTTCTTTACATCAAACCCGGACTTCTGTTCTGCAGAATTTAGGAACGTGAAAACTTCAGTGTAAGTACAAAAAAAACAGTACCTACCTATCCATTATATTCATAAGTTATAATTCAATCGATGTCCTTACATACATAGCCTTAACATTTTGATATTTTTTGTCATTATTTACTTTGTAGGTTATGTATGTCAAAATGTATTTTGGGTTATATTGCGGTGTATAAATAACTGACGCAGTTTTAGAATGCAAAAAATGTCTATCAAGATATAGATACGTTAATGCGTAACATGGTCTGCTGACCATTTACTAATTTGTTTTATAATTATTGAAATATTTCTATTTACAGATCATCAAGACAGTCCTATGGTGATGATGCCATTGGATATGTCCAATTAAAACGTGACCAAACTGTGTGCACAGTGAAATGCAGAATATGCCCTGAGCATAAAGTTCGTCAGACATCATATTCTGTCAGCATGGTTATAGATGAAAAAGAAGGTGTAGTTAAAAGTGTCCAGTGTCATGACTGCCCTGCGTCTCTAGGAGGATGTAAACATTCCGTAGCATTTCTTATGTGGGTGCATAGAAGAAGCGAAGAGCCAGCGTGTACATCTACAGAATGTTATTGGAAGAAATCAAAACTAGCAAAAGTAGGAACCACCTTGAAGTTCACAACAGTTAAACTAATGAAGGGTAACTCCTCTACTGACAATAAGAGTTTGGAGATATTATATTGAATAAATTTTTGGAAGAAAGCAAAAAAAGGAATTTATGTTCTTCACAAATTATTAAACATCAACCGGACTATACAATGCCAGAAATTCTTCAGCTTTCTATGCATTATTTAAGCATTAATTATAAAACAGAAAATGACACATGTGACACATTTTTAAGCAAAATTGGTCCTATGTTCTCAAAGACAAATTTAGATTTTGTTGAAAGTCAGACCCGAGGGCAGCACAAAACTCCTGTATGGCATGAGTTAAGGTATTATTTATCTTTAATACTTATTAATATTATAAATTCAAAGTGCCTATCATAAATAAATAAAAAATATAACTTACATATGTAATATAGTGAATTTTAATATGTTTTTACAGAATAGTTTATGTGCTGGATTTATTTCTGGATGTATTTTAAAACAGTGGGGTCGTGGATGATGAACCGACATATACAAGGTCCATTTTTAGCAAGCGCAAATATTTTAGAGGCTGACTCCTACGGATAGTATTTTTTTTTTATTCTTTATTTTGCTTCTAAACATATTCTACTATCCGTAGGAGTCAGCCCTTAAAATATTTGCGCTTGCTAAGAATGGACCCTATATGCCTAGTTTATTCCTGAAAATCTATGTATTTCCATAGAAAAAAATTACATAGGCCAAAACCCCAAAGCATTTGCTAGTTTTACATTTAAAAAAGTTAAGAATACTGTTAGTTAATCAATTTTTGTTATTTTCAGATATGCCAGAATCACTGCATCGAAGGCATTCGATGTTTCTCGGTGCAAAACACAGATGGTTCTTTGGTTGCTTTAATAATGGGAGCTAAAGTACCAAACACTCCAGCCATGGACAGAGGAAGAAAATTGGAAGGGTTGGTACGAAAGGAGGTAGAAAAACAGTATGGCAAAATTGAACAATGTGGCTTAATCATTAGCAGAAAATTCCCAATGGTAGCTGGATCACCAGATGGAATATTGAAGGGAGATGTTGTAGTAGAAATTAAGTGTCCAACGAACGAAAAAACTTTCGCTAACTACATATGCAATGGCAAAATCACAACAAAGTTTGCTGTCCAAGTTCTTTTGCAAATGTATGTTAGCGATTTAAAAAAAGGTTTATTTTGTGTGGCAGATTGGGAGTTTGAAAAAAATAATAAGGTCCATATTATTCCCATAGAGTATGATGAAAATGATGGTAAATGATATATTGTGTAATGTTGTTACCTTTTGGAAAAATAATATCTATAGTCTGTTATAATATACATATTTATAAAATAAAACAAATATCTAAATTATTTTTTCTTTTATTTGTCAAACTAGCGACCGCCCGCGACTTCGTCCGCGTGGAAAAGTAACTTTTTACCCCCCCTTTTAACCCTTACAACCCCCTTAATATTATTATGTTGATAGCCTATAGCCTTCCTCGATAAATGGACTATCCAACAAAAAAAGAATTATTCAAATCGCACCAGTAGTTTCGGAGATTAGCGCGTTCAAACAAACAAACAAACAAACAAACAAACAAACAAACTCTTCAGCTATATTAAGTATAGATAGATAGATGTTTTAATTATCGAGTCTTGTAAATTAATTAAGGCACAAGTAATTACAACACAGTCATCTAAAAATTTTATTAAATTAGTATTAACGACTGAATGAGGCTTTAACATTGAGAATAGGGTATTTGACTATTTTTTTTTATGTGTTTAATCAAAAGACCCCTCTATTAAAGAAACATTGTTGAAAGAATTATTTGATTCTGATTTGAATTTCCTGAGATATCACAACTTTAAGAGCACATATTTTACGCGGGCCCAAAAACGCTCTATACAAATGGCTACTAACATGTGACGTCACACGCTCGTATCTTGTATGCGCGTCTAGCAAATTTTGTTTGGTGGCTATATCAAATGTTTCGTTTATGTACATAGTTTTATAATAAAAGTTTGTGTTTAATGTGTGGGTAGTTCAATGATATAATTATTTTTATAATATTATAAACTTTAAAAATGGACTTGCCCATGAAACTTTGAATGCTCACAAAACCAGCTAGACGTTATTATTTTTAACTGAAAATTGTGGCTATTGGTTCTTATTTACCAATATTTTGGTAAAGTATCAATATTTTTTACTACATCGATATTAGTCAACTACCCTATTCCCTCAGACGTCGTATGACTCTCTCAATGTGTATCCGTAAACTAGCAATCTCTTTAGTTTTCCGAGCTTCAACTTTACTTAACTTTAAATTTGCTGATACACTTGGAGGTCTTACTAAATTAAACCCCTTTTGTAATAATAATTGTTCAATATGCTTGAATCCTCTGTCAGCTAGAATAGACACACCAGGTTCTAACTGATCTAGAAAATTGCAATCTTCAACTAAGGATACATCGCTAATTCTTCCACCATAGCCTGGAGAAATGTAATTGATAATACCATCAGGTGTGCTACTTATCAAATATTTTATTGTATTGGCCTTCTTGTATTCCGACCATGTTAGAGCCTGGTCGACAGATTTTAATGGTTTTTGGATTTCAATTTCCAAACAGTCTATTATGCAATTAATATGTCTGTATTTATGCCTAAAAGCAATAGGTAAGTTTTGTTCAATGGCAGATTTATTACTTTTTATAATGAAACAACTTAATGCCTTTGCAATAAGTGGCACATTTTTTTTAAATATTTTACTGGCATAAGAAACTGATATACCAAACTGATTACCAAGTTCAGTAAATTTTGTGTCTAATCTTATTTTTTTCAGACATAACAGTATATGTTCAAGAGGAATATATGTGTGATTTTGTATGATTTCTACTAAAAAATAGCAATTTTTTGGTATGCCAATATAAAACCTTGGGCTCAATTGTATTAATCTTAGAGTATTTTCACGAGATGATTGATTATATTCCTTTTGTTCTTCTTTTTCTTTATTTTGGCCATTTCTAATTGAACATATTTGTTATTTTGATCATCACTATCTGATGTTATTTGAAGACCCTAAAGACTGAATAGATGGTGAAGAATCAGTTTTGAGTTGTGACCCAGAGGGTGAAGATTCAGTTGAGGTTGAGAACATGACATAAGGTTTTTTCTCTTCAGTTCTGAATAATCTTCTTTTAATGCTGGTGTTACCTCTTGAAGTTTCAACTTTGATTGGAGATGTTGCAACAGATGAAAGTTGGTTATTGTAGATGTTGCCCGGTTTACGCCTGTATTTGTAGTCTGTAAGCACTCGCTCCTATATTTTGATTTAATAGTTACTTGAACTAATTTACTATCTGTTTCTGGGCAGACTTGGATTGATTTATTATGGGTTTCTTTTATAGAATGCAGCTCCTCATCAGGCACTTGTATATCTGAAAAAACAACAAACATCATTATCCCTTTGGCTTCTGCTTATAGCATAGATACACAAATAGTATCGCTTTACAATTTAGACTTACCTCCAGTTCCTATGTTACTATGCTGTAATTCTATGTTGCTAGTAGACGGTGAACAAGTTTCTTGTGCAAGTATTTCTTCTATTAATGTTGCTCGCTGCCTTTTTAATACCACAGACCGAGGCATAGTTGTAGCTGTTTTCTTTAAACGATCAGGTTGACATTCAAATTTAGTGGGCACACAAGATGGTTTCATTCTTATTGCTGAGACAGAGCCCATAATATGGTACTCCATGTAATTTTCCATATCATTTGGCAGCTGTAAAAAAACAAACAAGTATTATTTATATGGAAAATACTAACCTCACAACTAATTTTATTTTGAAGTTATATTATCGTGTACAGCAAGCGTACAAAACAGACGTGTCGCAAGTTATTCTAAAAAATTCTAAAAGATTATAAAATTAGTAACAAGTTATTTTGAACAGTATTTACACTTCGGAAATACCTGTTTTCGCATAACAATCGTGAGTGATTTACAACGTACTCGTCCTGGGAAACAAGTGTCACTTCGCGGTAACGGCTCTTCTTCACCTCGAGTAAAAGAGACGGGCTCTTATTTTTTGCACTCGTTGCACCTACGTAGCTGCGTACGAGCATTCGCTTGCGCCGTTTCACGTCACAGCAAAACACGGATATACAATGAGCGTGAAGCGATCTCCGACTGGATGCGGCAGTGGTGCTAAGCCCGCTGGATCTCAATCGAAGTCAGCAACTAACCCCATGCCTATCTACGACACACCTCCACAAATTACGCAACGCTTAAAACGTAAGGAACCCGACGACGACGCATGGATAAAATCCGAGTTTTCTGATATTAAGAAACAGATATCGGAACTGATGGCTGTACTGAAGTTGAACTCAGACTCGCACTCAGAAAAAATCGATCGACTTAGCGAAGACATAACGACAATAAAAAACCAAGTAAAGGGTATTGGAGTCACGATCGAAAACATAATTTTGGACCAAAATAATATTAAGACGAGGTTGGAAGAATTGGATGATACAACATTAAATATTGAGAATAAAATCGAGCTCTTGGAATCCGATCTGCACAAATTCAAATCTGAACAACCTATGAATTATGAAGAAATGTTTAATGAAATAAATCAGCGAAACATACGATCCAAAAATATTGTAATCGTGGGTATACCAGAGCCAGATACAGCATTAGACCGACAAACTTACAATAATAAAGAAGCCGAAAAAATAACCAATGCTATATATAAGGAGTGTCCAAAACCTATAAAAGTCTTTAGGCTTGGAAAATACAGGAACGACCGCTCTCGCCCCCTCAAAGTCTGCTTTGAAACAGAAGAACCTGTAAAAAATATACTCCGAAATAAAAACAGCACGAAGCTAGACCATATTAAAATTTACTCTGACCAAACTCCACAGCAAAGAAAACATTTTCAAAATCTAAAGGAAGAACTTAAACATCGTATCACTAATGGAGAAAGTAACTTGATAATTAAGTATGTAAAGGGAACCCCTAAGATAATCGCAGTGGCGGACGAAACTCGAGAACGAACTGTACCAGCATCAAAAAACTAATAACTGCAACGGGGAAAATTACTTATAATGTTACCAATGATTATAGCGATGTAATGAAAACCAAAAAATCTCTAAAATGCTTTTATGTAAATGCTCGTAGTCTAGTTAAAAAAGGAAAGTTGGATGAGCTAAAATGTATTATAGCCCAATTACAACCACACATTGTCGCTGTGACAGAAACCTGGATTAAAAATGAACACGATGTTCAAAAACTCCAAATACCTTGTTATACGCACTGCAGCAGCTACAGACAACACCGAAAAGGAGGAGGTGTCTCACTTTTTGTGCACAATAACTTAAAGCACGATATCATTGAGGAACACTGCATAGAAAATGACTTACACTACCTCTGGATACACCTGGAAAAACAATGTCTAGACATTGGCGTTATATACAACCCAAACAGACAAAAAGTCGACCGTTTTCTTGAAGAATACTCAGTACAGCTCCAGAAAAGGAAAAGAGCAGTTGTGTTTGGCGATTTCAATTTCGATTTGCTTAATCCAGATAAAGAAACTCGCAAATATAAAAACACACTCAAAGAAAATAACTATAAAATTTTGAACAAAATCCATAGAAAATACTGTACACGTGAAACAGAGTCCACTGAAACTATTATAGACCATGTGTGTTCTAATTTAAAAGATAATAACTTTAACTTCGTTATCATAGACTCTGCTATGTCAGATCATAAACACATTTACCTGGAGATTGAGAACTACCATCCTGTAAAGATAATGAAAATTAACTACTTAGCACTGGACTACAACAAACTATATGATACTACGGAGAAAACTATCAACTGCGAAGACAGTAAGTACGATGTATTTGAGGAGAAATTACTGCATTGTATATCAATAAATAAAGTAAATAAGGTTAAATTGCTAAATCCACCACGCCAAGACTGGATAAATAAGGAAATAATTCAAGATATAAATAACAGGAACGCCACATGGCAACAATATAAACAAAACAGAACTGACGCGATGCTACAACAGCAGTTTAAAGAGGCTAAATCCAAAGCTCATAAAAATATACAGAAGACCAAGAAGTCGTATTATTACAAGTACTTCAATGATAACATGAGTAAACCTAAGAAAATGTGGAAATCGTTGAAAGACCTAGCTGCAAACAGAATAAAAGAATCAACTGGCCCAACTAAACTTATCGTTAACTCAAAACCAATCACAGATGAAACCGATATTTGTGAAAATTTTAACCACTATTTCGCAACTATAGGCTCTGACCTAGCTAGCAAGATCCCTTCTAAATTCACAACTGAAGCAAGCGAAATGGAGATAGCGGAAACATCAACAACAGCAAATCTTACTAACCTAGAACCGGCAACCACAGATGAAATTAACAAAATAATTGACGATCTCGACCCAAACACAAGTACCGGTATTGATGGCGTAAGCTCTAAAGCAATCAAATCTATTAAAAAAATTATTACTGCTCCACTCACTAAATGCATCAATGACTGTTTAGAAAAGGGTGTTTTCCCAGACAGCCTTAAAATAGCGAAAGTTACACCAATTCACAAATCTGGAAGTAAATCTGATACATCTAATTATCGCCCGATTTCGGTTTTACCAGTTATCTCGAAAATTTTTGAAAAAATAATTTATTCTCGCGTTGAATCATACCTAAATTCGAAAAATTTCTTCTTTAAAAAACAGTATGGGTTCAGACCTAAGTCTAACACACTTTCAGCAACAATAGACCTTGTAACGAAAATAAAAAACAAAATTGATGAGAAACAGGTTGTGCTTGGTGTTTTCATCGACCTAAAGAAGGCATTCGATACCATAAGTCACGTAAAACTACTACAAAAACTATCTGAAGCTGGTATCACGGGAAAGGCTCATGAAATTTTAACGTCATATTTTCAAAATCGCAAACAAATAGTTAAAATAGGACAAAACCAAAGCTCTTCTAGTCTAATCACATTCGGCGTGCCCCAAGGTTCCATTCTGGGACCACTTTTATTCCTAATTTACATTAACAATATTCAAAACATAGGGCTAAAAGCAGATATCACCTTATACGCGGATGACACGAGTTTATTTTATTTTGGTGTCTCACTTGAAAATATTATATCAAAAGCCCAATATGACTTAACATTGCTTAATGATTGGTTTTTAGCAAACTTACTCACAATGAATACAGCTAAAACAAATTTCGTAATCTATTGTGCAAAAAATAAAAGAATATCGGATAACATTCAACTTGTAATAAATAATGAAAACCTTAATAGAAAAACAAATGAAAAGTATCTTGGCCTCATTATGGATCATAATCTGAACTGGAATCTGCATATAAATAAAATTAAAAATAAACTCACCTCTTTAACAGGAACCGTGCGTGATATATCAAACTGCCTGCCATGTAAAATTAAATACTTAATCTATAATACACTCATCAAACCACACATAGACTATCTAATAGAAATCTGGGGAACAGCTTCAAAAACAAATTTAAATGCAATACAAATATCCCAAAATAAATTAATAAAATCATTATTCAATTACGATTATCTCACACCTACACAAAAAATATACAAAGATACCAAAATAATGACAATTAATCAAACTTACCAATACTATACATGTATACTCATATATAAAATAACAAACAAACTCATTCATACTTCATTACTGTCTTTCGATAAAAAGCACCAAACTCAGAAAATGAAATTACGCAACGCTAACCATCTCGTGTCGCGTCCACCTAGAACTAATTACGGGAAAAAAAATATACAATACGAGGGAGTAAAAATATATAATAAACTGCCTTCAGAAATAAAAAATGCCAAATCTTTATCTATTTTCAAGAAAAAACTAAAAATATATATTTTAGGACTTTAAATAGAAAATGTATCGTTTTGATTATAATATATATATAATGTGTATGTGTATATATATGTGTGTGTGTATATATATATATAAAAGGGTTCCTTTCTCATGGCCTATAGCCGGTTTTTAATCTAGTTAAATATATATTTGTATATGTGTGTGTATGTGATGTATATGTATATATTTCGTATATGCATAGTTAAATATATATCATCTATTCATTTAGCTAAATAAACTTAAATAGTAGTTCCAATCTCGAAAGAAAACTGAATTTTAAATTTAATACAAAAATTACTTAACAAATACCACATCTAGGGTAACAAGTACGCTCAAACAACTCCTACATCCATGGTTGCTCGGTGCTCGGTAAACAAGATGACGACTGTTACTTATCCGTCAGTAACTTCGACCTACCCGCCATATTTTTAATTTTTATTAATATCTGGGTACGCCTGCAATGTACTTTTGTATGTTACTGTGTTAAATGTGAAATGTTTTCTCTGTAAGTGAATGTATTAACTATTCTTTTGAGAAAATAAAGATTCTTAAACCTGATTAGTATTTATCACTATAATACCACTATTTGACGACTAAATAAATTAATAATACTCACATCAAAATGGTCCTCGCAAAAATAAATTGAAGATTTAGGTGATACGGTGGACGGATCGCGTCGTGCTAATTGCAGCCACTTTTTACGAAGAGGCCCCGATTGTGGCACATGAATAAATAATTTATTGGGATTTTTTATTGTTGTACTTGTACAGCAAGGAACTGTGCAAACTTTGTACCATGACGAAGCCATTTCTTCGAGATTTTAAGAAAAACAGTTTTCACAGGGTTATTCACTTCGCAATGTATTGAATCATGACGTCACGGGCTAATTTGTCACGTGACTTGCTGTTTTGGCGGGAAATTTGAATCGTATTATTTAAAATGGCTGTTTTTGTTATAAATTAACTTTAAAAATGAAATAGACAATTATCAAACGTATCTTTAGTGTCCTAAGAATACAATAAAATACTTTTTTAAAAATTGTCAAATACCCAATTGTGGTAATCATATGTATATTTTTCTTATCGTGCCACTTTAAAGCCATCATCGGAGTGCAATATTTGACTTGCCTATCCCCCTTATTTATTTTTTTAAATTTAGGCATACCTTTGCGATTTTTATTTACTGTCCCACATGTATTTATATTACGTTGTTTAAGGAAACAACTTAATTTGGGGCTAGAATACCAATTATCTGTATATAGTGTTCTGTTTGTACCATAATAGTTTTCTAATAGTGTAGCTACAACTGAGCCACTGACACCCAAATCATCATTTCGAGTTATATTTGTTTTAGAGCCACAATATACAATAAAATCTAATATTATTCCACTTTCAACATCACACAGGACAAAAAGCTTTATGCCAAACCGATTTCTTTTCATGGGTAGGTATTGTTTAATTGAAAGACGTCCTTTAAAAGGCACGATGCTTTCATCTATGCACAGTTTCTGGTACGGAATAAAGCTATCTTTATATTTTTGTCGACTGTGATTAATCACAATTAAAAATTTTTCTAATATATTATCTGGATCTTTTCTTGGTCCAGATTCACTAAAATGTAACATACCTAATATGGTACAATACCGATTTCTAGTCATAAGGGTGGAAAAAATTGGAGATTGTAAGAAAGGATCTGTAGACCAGTGTTCTTCAATAGAGTGTCGGCTATTATGAGCCATTAACATAGTTACAGCCAAAAACAAGTACATTTCATCCAACGTAACTGGGTACCAACCTTTGTAACGAGAATGCAATTTTATGTCCACATTTCGAACAAAATATTGTTGATAGCGATTACTGTAGTCGACAATTATATTTACAAGATTTGTATCTACATAATATTCAAAAATATCTAATTCAGAGGAAGACGATAATAAATTCAATGCTGGAGAAATACCACTGGCAAAGCTGTCAAAAGGGCTGTCATCAGGCAAAAACGGTTCATCAGACCAATGAAAATCTTGCTGTGTTGGCTGTGTACTTGTTCCTTCTCCTTGTGCAGTCTCAAGCGCATCCTACAAATAATAATATGAAATTAATATTTATGAATTTGCAAAAGTCAGTTGAAAGTAATTTTTCTTCCAGTTATTCAACGGTGCTGGAATGCACAAGAGAGTAATAAGGAAGGTAGTTTAGAAAAAAATATCAGTCTTGTAGTTTTATAGATATTTTGTACACTCACTGTAGTTTGTATTATGGAAACCAGGCAAAAACAAGCAACTTAAAACACCGAAAAAGTTTTTTGATAAGTCTGTATAGGACAAGAAATAAGAGATGATTTTCGATGAATCTTCTAATATCTTCAATTAGAATAGAATAGAATAGAATAAAATTTTATTTGGTTAACACAATCACATAAAACAAAGGAAAAATACAACAATAAAAAAAAACAAATGTGACATTTTACGTGACGTGTCACCAAAATGGATTCCACTCAGCTGTTTTGTCACGGCGGATAGCCATGACACTGGTTTTCTGTGGAAACCATTGAGGTAGAGAGGGAGTCACCAGCCAGAACAACAAATAATAACAACTAAATTCTAATAAATATCTAAGACAGCTACATACATACATCGAAATCAAATGTACCAATGCTGATCTAAACTCATTTCCAATACAATGATAAACATTCATGTTTCGGATGCGGGCGTGGATATTGATGTGTGCGTGGGTGTGTGTGTGTTTCGGTGTATTTGTATATGCGTACGTATGTGTAAGTGTGTGTGTGTGTGTGTGTGTGTGTGTGTGTGTGTGTGTGTGTGTGTGTGTGTGTGTGTGTGTGTGTGCGGTGTGTGTGTGTGTGTACGTGTGTGTGTGTAAGGTACAGTACGGCTGCGATTAAGTCATAGCTACTTGCTCGTCGAACAGAAATTTCCTGAGGTTGCGTTTAAAGGAGGAGGCTGACTGTGAATTTCTAATCGGCGGCGGCAGATTAGAAAGAATTACATAAGTAAGTATAGTTTCTATGTTCTAAGTACCGGCGTCCGCGCGGTCGGTTGATGAAGTGATTTGTCAAGTGCGAGCCGCACCCCGCGCCCGCTCCCCGCGCTGCTCCGCCGCATGATTCATACGCGTGAACAAAGTCCAAACAAACACTATGTTCAGACTTCGACCTTTGTTACTGGAATTATAAACTCACCTCTAAATCAGATTCGTTGAAATCAATATCACATGTAGGGTCAAACACATAATCATCTATATCCACTCCTTCCAGGATATTAATTAATTCCTCTGCTGTACTCATTGTTAACAAAGTTTTTCTATCAATACAACTCGAAAAACAATTTAATGGATGGAGTTATAATAAATAGGCTTAGCGACGACCAGCTAACACGATTGTGTATCCTATGAATGTTTATTAATAGAGGGTAAAATAATTTTTTTACTTGGTTGTGTCAAAATAAAATTAATTTTTTTCGTTTCAGGAGGGACCAGTACACGTTAATGGGGAATACGAAATTAGACAAAATATGTAATGGGTACCATTGAGGGGGAGTCTACCACCAAGTGGAGTGGATGCTGTACCGTAGTGTTGTTTATTTCGAGTCTAAAAACCGATTTACAAGTTTCGAGTCTTTTAAAATTTTGGAACCCTCATTTATTGTTGAACCTACACCGACTTTTTGTTTTGTTTTGTGTTTGTTTGACTAAATCAAAGGTAAACTGATTTTTATATACAGGGTGTCCGGTGGCAGAATTAGGATTTGAAATTTAAATAAAACAAAAACTACAGAGGATTTATATTGAATTTAATTACTATTTCAAAGAAGAAAAGTGCGGGTTTTATTTCTTAAAAATTATATCGTCCTAACGTTTACCATCACGTCGGACACA
>JABMDO010001470.1:0-12981 GCA_014851415.1 Cnaphalocrocis medinalis
CAAAGTCGCAACCGAGAATATGTATTTAACACCGTTAAATTTAAGTCGTTTTAATCCCGAAGCCCTCGTAATAGGTCATAAAATTTAACGGTGTATTTGTGTTTCCTCTGTTTTCTTATATCTGTAACACAAGTGCTTAAGCTACTTAGCACAGAGTCAGGGCAACGTATGAGATGTTGTGTGTATTTATTTTTAATGTTTGTTTCTTGCCGGAGCATTTAGTTCCTCAGCTCATCGCGCATGGTAGCAATATTTCTCGGCTGCGTTGTTCCCAGACGTAATCACGAACGACTGAGTCGCTCGGCGTCCGCGCTGTTTTACATTGCAAACCAACCCGACCTTAAACATATTCATTAAGACTAAACTAAAAAGCTACTTTATTTGTTGTCGAGATGGTGTACAATAATTGCACTAAACGCAACGTCTCGTGACGGACTGTATCATATTTCATCATCAAATGTTGATGATGATCCAAAAACCTAACTTTTATAGACGTCAATAACTTTAATTGTAAGTTAAGAACACATATTGACCCTTATTATGATACGCATGAAGACTATACTCGTAAATTAATAAAATTAAATTAACTGGCGTGTCTGAGTGTTTAATCTGCTATAATCCTTGTACATTTATTAGAAGAGAATTTAGGAAGATGAAAACAGTAACAGAAACCTAAGCTAAACTAATGTAAATAATAGTCCCTGTGCCAGATCTCCCTTGACTTCAACTAAAGGCTTAGCTCAGTAATGGAGTAAAAGAAGTAGAAATATATTTATTTAGTTCAGTCAAGATGTATTTCCATGGATACAAAAGGTATGCTATTAAGAGCTAAACGATTATCAAAAACTAGATTAGCAAAATGCTGCGCTAGCGGTTTTATTTATTTAAAAACTTTATTGCACAAAACTTCGTACAATAGGCGAACTTAATGCCAACAGAACTAGTTTTACGGTTTTGTAGCCAAAAAACTGTGAATATTTTGGACTTTTGATGATTTTGAACCCCTCTTCATGTTATGCGTAGACTATTCTAACACTGTATTATTGCGGTTGTTCCCGCCAGCCCCTGAGCCACCTGCAGGCTGCTTTGACTTGCAAACAACTCTAACTAAGCAAGTTTCATTAAAAGTTCGCATGCCTCTGTTTATACATTTTTAGTCTCTAAGACGGTGGAATTATTCTATTATGATAATGTTCGGATGATATCGTAAATTCTTGAAGCCAGCAGTTTTTATGCTAATACGATTCACTGGCTC
The DNA here is from genome assembly GCA_014851415.1 of Cnaphalocrocis medinalis. Lineage (NCBI taxonomy): Eukaryota > Metazoa > Arthropoda > Insecta > Lepidoptera > Crambidae > Cnaphalocrocis > Cnaphalocrocis medinalis. The sequence continues at coordinate 1,256 of JABMDO010001470.1, forward strand.
GGGGCGCCGTGTTTATGTACCTACGGGGAACTTTGAAGTGTTGCCTGCGAGATGGGATCCATGGGTTGTAATTAGAAAAATAATGATTAGAGAGATCAAAGGCTCTTGCCCTGAGCTCTTTGTTTGTATCTGGAGAAAATACAGAAGGAGTGTATTTTTTTCTTAACTTTATTTTAAAAATAGTCAACTATAATTGAATTATATGCAGTTTACTACAGTTGTTACAGTTTGAATACGAGCATACACCCCTGGACTTTTCAAATGAATATGCCTTTTTCTACCATTAACTTGATGGTAGGGGAAAACGGTTCAAAATCAGCTAGGTGCGTATACAGGTCATAATGTAGTGTTCAAGAATACTTGTGTTTATTCCTTCATCCTCACACTCTGATATTTCTTTCACACCACCGGTATGAATATACCAAAGCTTCCTGCATTAAGACAACGATGAAAGAGGAAACGGTACTGTAAACAACTCAGACCATGATCCTCGTAACAAGCAACGATGGAAAAGAAACATGTACCGCCACAAAGAAAACACCAAAAGAAACTGAACAAATCCGTACAAAGGCATTCAAAAAGCTAACAAAAAGTAAAAACTTGACAAATCTTCACCCACTTAGCGGGCACATTGTTCCCCTGTTCGTGAGGACAGACAAAGATGGAAAACTCGACAGCAATCTCTCTCTCATCTTTGCGTCCAAACCTGTCGTTTTGGAGTCCAAGGTACGTTTAGACCATAATTCAGGTTTGTGGAATTTAGTAATTACGATGAATTAATTGACTGCCGTCTGACCTTTGTAACCCTTTAGCAAAGGAAGCCAGAAGGTTACAAGTTTCGAAAAACTATCCGAGACAAGCAGGTTTCCTACCGATTTTTTCTGTTACTGCCAATGATAGAAATATGCACATAGATTTTAAAAATCAGAGGTGTATGCTCGGATTCAAACCCCCGTAAGGAATGGCGCGTTCTTATCCATTAAGCTGCCATGGAAAGAAGAAGGGAAAAAAAAGATGAGACAGCATAGTTTCCAACATTATTAAAATGCATACACTCAAATATTAAACAATATAATAGCAATTTAACCTTTACCATCGAAACTACCTTAAACAAAAACGTTAATAAATTTCAGGAGATCCTGTTTACATTTTCAAGGCAGAATTTACCAATGAATTGTTTAGTTTATTTGCCCAATATTCTCTCAGTGCTTACACTAGCCTCTTGTGGCAGAAATTGCAGTTCTAAAAATACTGTTAACGTTGCCCTCAGTCCAGATAGAAGTAAACCCGGATAGCAGCACACTCTTTGTTGCAGTTGACGTGGTATCAAAGACAGGAACGGGAGCAGTCGTTTGTGAAACGTTTTCATCGTTATCTTTTAAGACGATAACACTAAACCGGTTGTTGAGATATTTTAACCATTTAGAGAGGTTTTAAGGACTCTAAACTTCTCTTTCAAGTTTGTAAACAAATTGTAAACATTTATTGTGAAAGGTCACTACAGACTAATAGAAATGCAATAGAATCAATTTCCTTAATTGATTGGACGTGAAATAACAATAGTCAAATTACAATAACACAGGAGTAATGTACAACTAAAGCGGTCTTAGTATAAGCAATCGCTATAAGATAACCTTTAAATTAAGGAGGTAAAGGTGCAATCCACTTGATAAAAGGTAAATGTGTAATCATCTGAACAAATGCTACAAAGTATTTGCGTGTGTTATTTTATTCATCAAGAGTAGGGGTAAATCATTTTACTTATTGGGTTTATCTTAAACCTGTATTATGCATTCATCGCTTGTACACTTTCGGGAGCAAGGATTACCCCGTCCTGTTTAATAAACGGCGTCACAAAGGCCGAGATTGTCTCTTTGACCGCAGACGAACACGCCTTTGACTCTCCGAGATAAATAACAAATAAATTGCTCCTAATGGCTTTTTACTAAATGTACATTTAAGTAGGTACTCCGGGAGCGGCGCGAAAGTAATTGAATGTAAGATAAGCCTTTATAGCTCGTAATAGATATTAAGATTTCGGTCGCGGAACCGTCCCCAGCCGCGCACTCAGAGAACTCAGTAATTACGATTATTGAACTACATTCAGAGGAGAACCTGTTTTGATTAGCCATATAATCTTTGCTGACATTTCGTTTCAATTTCACTTTGTCCCGGCGAAGGCCCCCAGCGCTCGTCGGCCTCAGAAACAATTTAAAGTGCTTTGATCGTTTCCATTTGTCGCTGTCAGCTCTGCGCAGCTTAAAATACTATTGTTCACGGTTGGACCTAGACAGGACAGACTCGACAGGACTTTGGTATCTTCTTTCAAAGAGGCACGGAAGATTCGAAAGCAAGACGACACGGATTTAAACTGTGTTTGATATTTAATTGTATTAACTTAATGCTTCAAACACAAACGAGATGGAATAAAATTATAATTAAAAAATATGCTTAATACAGATTTTAATTTACAGCCATCTTTATGAAAGGTATCATATTGGTATGATAATCACATATTATATGGTAACTGGGGAAGACCATCCTACTGGTTGAAGTCCAGCCATCGTAGTAACCTATGCAAACTCTTTTTGATGCGGCGGCCATGTGCTGTTTCTGACGGAATACTGAACCTGATTAGGGCAGAGGGGGTAGGCTTTGGGGCAAGGCATGGCCCACTTGTAGACCTCATAATCACTTACATCAGTATGCTGCTCGGTCTGCTACCCTATCACAAAAAAAAATCTATCCATTTTGATAACTTTAAGAGACTGAAGAAAAAATATATAACCATCCTTTTGTGGCGCGGTGACTATCTCAAACCAATTTTCAAATCAAAGATGGCCGTCGCCAAAAAATACCCCAGGTATTATTACATGTCAGGCGTTTTTTTTTCATATTAATCCTTCACACACCAGACATTCAAAGTAACTTTTCCATCAAATAACTACAACCAAAACCCAATTTCAAACTAGAAACAAGGCAAGCAGTATCGGATCCCGAGAGTCAACATCTATTTAAATTGCTACTTAAGCGTCGGAAGTCACCTCGCGCCGGGTGACGTCACAGGTCGCGCGCGCAACACCGGCTGAACGTCTCCTTCGGCTCCGAGGTAATCTGGTTTTTGAGACACAATTACTTTCCCGCTTTTATCTTGGATGAAGTAGGCTTATATTTAAGTACGCAGGGACGTATAAATAATGTCGGGATCGCTTGCGCCGGGCCGTGTCTCACGTAATCATAATAACAGTCAGATCTAATTCACTTAGGTCTTCTAGAAATAGATCTAAGTCAAGGAGATGTTGTGTTATGTCGGAAGATGGATAATTTTTGTAAAAGGTTTTCTTACTTAACGAAGCAGCGCCTGCGTTGCCGAGTGAGTGAGGGTACCAGAGGCCTAATTTGTTGGAAAGGGGATAAGGTTGGCACCGGACTTGTGACTATGGGTGGTGGGAATTATTCACCATCAAGTGATCTGTCTGCTCGTTTGCTAGCTATCTTTTCCTTTGGTTATTGTCAGCTAGTACTGGAAGTACCTACAGACTACGTCGGAGTTTGAAACTAGCTGATCAGGTATATTTACATTTAATTATTAACTTAGGGACCTACAAGAAAATAGCGTGCTTCTTCTTAAAAGGCCGGCAACGCATCAGCAATCTCTCCAGTCTCGCAGATGTTCATGATCGACGGTGATTACTTATCCAGCAGGTGACCTGCTTGCTCGTTTGTCGCCTCTAATATAGAAAAAATACTTATCAAAATCTGACGTAACTAGTAACATACAAAGACATACAGTAACGTTACGTAAACAGTAATAGAGAAGTCATCCCACCGCAATGTCACGCTCGACTTCCATATCATCCGGTTTTCCGTGTCTCTGCCCGTAGCGTCGTAGCATTTGTCTACGGCCCGCTACGGTCGCTACGAGCGACTACGACGAGCTCGAGCGCTACGAGGGACCGCCCTGCACGAAACTATTTTCCGTGAAACAGATTACTCGGCAGAAACGGACGACTTATAACATTCCGTGATGGGACCACGTATAGTCACGCTCTGCTACTTTTCGGAGAATTTTGCATGACAATGGAAGCTATTTGAATGACACAGCACTGGTGCTGCATTTGCGAACAACGTTTTGAGCATATGAATTAAAAAATAATCTTTTACATTGCATACCATGCATAGCTTTAGATACATCCTTTATGTCGTATCTTAATTATTAAAGGAAAAAATCATACCGTATGTAGGTACCTTAGTTGGTTATAACGTGAAAGCCCTTTGAAGATTTTGAAGTAAGACATCTATCAGCATCAAATTATTATGATTTTAAGGTACTAGCACGCATTTGATAGTGACTCAACTTCACGACGCATGGGTCGTGAGTTCAATTTCTGTGTTAAATATTAAAGCGTTTTATACATAACAACAAAATTAGTTGCTTTTGATCAGTACATATAAATGTCTTGATATATTCATTTCAATTATGAATAAATTGGTAAAGTAAAACGTAAACATTTCCAGCGTCTTAACTGTGTTTAACTCAGTAAACTTCTTTAAAAACCATAATCCGGCTCGAAGGACCAAACATTTTTTTAATGAAATTCTTAGATTCATCTGAAGCTGAGTTTTCATACGCAAATTGTGATATCAATTTTGTCAGCGATTGAGTTTTTTTTACTATTTCCTGTATAAGAAGCCTCGAGGGCCGGAGCAGCGAGGCGGCAAGCGATCCGAGCGCCCTCCCGCGCCGCCCTCTGTGTATCGCTCAGCGTGCACATCACTCGGAAAATTATAACTTGCTCAGGTTTACTTTGGAAAGGTCACATAAATTTAAGGGGGATATCTTACTGTCATAGAACGGGATGAAAAAGGAGGATGACAGTTTATTTATTTTGTATTATTTGTCTGTTGGTTGTATGCAGTCTCGGGGGCGGCTATTTTATACGCAAAGACTCGTAGCAGTCGTTGTCATGTATAAAACTAGTGTGAATGTGGATTTTGATTAGAATAGAATAGAAAAAGTTTAATGTGCTTTCGTTTTGTTGAAAATGGGACTGCAACATAAATTTAATAGTTTTACTAGTTGCTGTGTTTCTTGCATGAACGTGCAATTTTTAGCACAAGTTTTTTTGTTCCACCGGAAGCAACCAATCTTCAGTATACATCCGTCTACTGATGAAGTGCACCATAGATTTCTATACTAACCTCTTTGTTCCAGTCACTAACAGCAGTAAAGCAAGTTTTTTTGGGATAAATGGCTGACGAGCAGACGGATCACCTGATGGCAAGCGATTGCCGCCATCTATAGACACCTGCAACACCAGCACGTTGCCAACTTTTAACCACCTTTTCCCCAATTGGGCCTCCGGTACCCTCACCTTCCCGACTACTACGACTAAAATTAGTAATTTTTCATGTTACTTTGACGCAAGTATATTGGCTGCCGAGTTTGGATTCAAGTCCGCAGCTCAAGTGCTGGAGATGTGACCGAACTCATTTCAAAAGGGAACTTTAGGACGGCGACACACTTCAGATGGCAAGTTTTACCGAATGCAATTTTCGTCATTTGACGTCTGCGAGACTGAGTCTGTGAGTTAAAAGCCAAAGTAAATTAAGCGGTGCGGTGAGTTCAGTTACAGGATTTTCTTTTAATAGGATTTTGAAGTTTACATACTGGCTGTAGGTATTTTAATATTACCTACCTAAAAAATTGACAGCATTGGTCGCACTTGTGACTCAACTGGCATTGCGTGTGCTTATGGGCGGCGGCAATCGCTTACCATCAAGTAATCTTCGTCTGCCGCCTATCATATAAAAAAACTAGCGGCCGCCCGCGACTTCGTCCGCGTGGAATTGTAAATTTTTACCCCCCTTTTAACCCCTTACAACCCCCTTTTCGCACTAAAAGTAGCCTATGTTATTTCTTAGGGTCTAGATCATCTGTATACCAAATTTCATTTAAATCCGTTCAGTAGTTTTGGCGTGAAAGAGTAACAGACAGACAGACAGATAGACAGAGTCTCTTTCGCATTTATAATATTAGTTAGGATAATACTGAGCCTTGTTATAACATCATATGTTTCATATTCCACAGCTTTGTCTACAAGTTATTGTCTGAGATCCAGAGTCCACGTGGGCGATCAGGAGGTTTACAAATGAAGCCATTCCGGTTATAAAAGTACAAATACAATACTTTCAACACTTGAACGCTTTACAACATGACTACTCACAAAATCCACCCGTTCAATTATCAAATGTCCGGCTCAGTCCAGTTCAAACGGATTCACCGAGTGCAGCTCGGAGCCCCGGCCTCCGCCCCGGCGCCGCCCCGGGCTCCGCCCCGTCCGCCCGGCACCGCCCGGACAATCACTTACACCCGCTTAACGAGCCTACTCGCGGATGCGGATAAAAGGAGCTAAAGCATTTTGAGTAATTAACTAAAGAACAATAGGTTATGATGGAAAAGAAGGAAGTCAAAGACGTGCTCGTCTTTTGTTTCCCTCTCTTAAAATAACGTGGATTTAATTATACATATAATATACTATTAAGTATACTACTACTACTATTAAGTATTTGTGGTACCACAAAACTTGTAACTCCTCTGGCTGTGCCCATTATATTTCTTTTAATACACGCTAAATCAACTCCTACTATTAACTCGTAAATAGTTCGCCGATTAGATTTTATCTAATCGACAGTAATAAAATCTACTTGAACCTTTTATCACCAATTTTGCAACACTGTGCAGTAATTGCAGCATAATTTCATTACTAATGGTGTTTGCTTGCTCTAATGGGCGGCGACTGATTGGGCAAGAATCAATAGTGATTAACGGGAATCCCATCGATAATAACACGCAGCTGGTCACGATATTAGACATCGTAACGCTTTAATTAGAGTTCATAAAAATAAACACTAAATCTACTTAACATACTCTCACATACTCGTATAATTTGCAATATGGATGCGTACCATCGCGACCGTTGGAACTGAAACTTAGGGTCTCAGGTTAATGCCAGTGATAATGTGCCACCATAAATAAATATCAGATCTATCGTATGTTCTCCAACTGCTAAATAATGGAACTTTAATATTTCTAATGCCCTATTTTACCAATCTTTGACAAACTCAATCGAAACCTGCACGTTTCAGATAGTCTTTGTATATAACCATGATTCAATCAGTCTGGTTCACCTGTTAAAAAGGTTGCAGCGGTAGACGCCGCTCATTATAATTACTCTCCACAAATCGTGAATGAATGAATCTCCACAAATTATGGTTTAAGCGTACCTCGCGCTCCAAAGTGACAGCTTTGGACACAACTGGAAATTACACGCTACGAACATGATGAGAGTTCAATATCTCTTTTATTACAACTTACTTACTACGCTGGCTCAGCGATCCAAAATGGATCTTGCCTCCGACGTCAAAGTTCGCCATTTTTTGCGGTCCTGTGCCAATTCCGCCCAATCGTGCACGTTGACTGCTTTGAGGTCCTTGGCAACTTCGTCCTTCCAGCGGTATCTCGGACGCCCCACAGGACGTCGCCCCATTGATTACAACAGGGACAAGATATACTAGTCTGACCCTAGACTGCGCACCTAGTCAAACGCCCAGCTTATTTCAATAGATTCTACTACGAAACGTGACAAAAGCTCGATTAGATTCAATCTTCCTATCGATATTTCCTAGCCTTTTGTTTACAAACAGGCTTTTGTAGGGCTAAAGTTAAGCGTTCAGTTGTGTCAGTTGATTTGCAAAACTGCCAGCGTAATTGGCGATGCTAAAAATTGCTTCAAATTAATAATTCTGAATGCGATTGTTAATTGATAAAAGGATCAGTGCATCAAAGTGACCTGGTTTTATTCCGCGGATTGAGTAAATTGGATTTCGGATTTCGTGGACGTAGTTTACGATTTTAATCAGATTTTGGCAAAGTAGGTAATACTCGTTATGACAGTAGGTTAAAAATAAGTCATGATAATTTGTATTTATATACAGATAAATGGTCAGTAGCAGGAGAAAGCATCATCATCAGCCTGTTACAATCCACTGCTAGAAACCTATGTCCTACTCATATTCAGCTCTTACCATCTTGCGCAGATCGCAGCTTGCAGCAGGCGTTACTCTATCTGGCTTGAATGCGTTCCATATTATAGTCTGCGGCATGAAACAGTAGTTATGACCTTATAAGTGCGCAGAAACCAATTGTAATAGAAAGTCTTCTTTTTACAAGTGCGCAAAATAACGGTCATCGCTATACTTTCATGCCACCAGCTATACGAGACGTGAGTGAAAAGGTATTGGTATAAATATCGAAGTACAGTTCATATTGTTTGCCTGTTGAAGCTCTATTTAACATGAAAAATGGCACCTTATTGCGTGGTGGTAGGGTAGATCGCTCGCACCCTAACAGATAACTTCTGTTGTCAGGTCCAACAGTGAGTTATGCCTCCCCCAATAGGTATCGTGTCGGCGCGCTGTTCGCATCGGTCACTGTCGACGACAATGCATCGATTTTGCAACTTGCATGGACCTATTGTTGTCAGAAAGAAATTGAAACCTATAAAAATTATATTTCACCCTATATACTGTCCCACTCCAGAGCAAAACCAATGGGGAGTTAATAATATAGTTAAAAAAAAATCTGGCATCTGGAAGTAGGTACTCTTGGTACCTACTTCGTGAATACAAACAAGCGGAAAAGCCACGCACTCACCAATGGATATTTCAAATCTATGTACGTATTTGCATATTTTAACGTTTTCCTATATGTACCCACTACTTAAATAAATATTATATTTTATGTTTTAGATTTGAAAACATTAGAACTTCTTAGTTACAAATGCAAAGTGTGACTGCGAACGCCAGTCTTGAAGCAAATGAAGTAATTAAGGTCACTAAGGAGTCAAACTCCTTGTTAACATGATTGCCAAAAATTAACTAAAAGTTGGCAGCGCAGCGCAGCATCGCCCTACATTCGGCAACTCGGATTGAGTTGAGCAGAGGCAACTCTCTTGTGTGGCTTCAGTTGCATTTGTCTCGTACAATCTAGATGACGTCAAATACCTTTTTATATAACACACACGCACGAAGACTACACACTACCAGCTTACTGGCTATTCATTGCCGATGCTGATTATAAGTTTGCCGCCTAAATCATAAAAATGAGTATACTGCTTCAAAGTACTCTTTAAATTTATTGGCAAACTACTCTCCCAGGCGTATTGCAGTCGAACTTAAAGTGTAAGAACTGAACATAAAAGTGCTCACAATTCTCAAAAGCTAATAATCCTGAACTTTAACAAGATTATAAATATTTGTGTTCAGAGACATTCAATAAATAAGAAACGAAGCGAGCGTGTTTACCGCGCCGAAAGAAAACAAACTATAAAATTGTAAAGTTGGCTACCCCGGCGCAGGGTCGCCAACCTTGCGAACTGAACCGCGTTAACACTAATTGTGGTTGGCTATTTCACTTTTATGAGCTTTGTTAAGAGTTTTCACTCTCTGGTGCTTTCATTTTCTAAACTGTTGCAGTAAACTTAGTTAAGACTTAAACGTATGTGTGAGAGGTTAGGGTAACCACCACCCATCACATAAGCGAACTATTACTATGCAGAGCAAATACACATAGTTTTAACTAATTTGATATGGCTATGATGAAAAAGCAATACCTACCTATTTTTAAAGTTCTAGCATCTTAGGAAGATTACTTGACTTCAGCCACTAGCACTGGTTTATGTATCGCTAATTTTATAATAATATTTTTCTTCAAAAATAGTCTAGTTTGCTTTTCACGGTCTACAAAAAAGTACTTAAAGCACTATAAAGATATTTTAAGGATCTTCTGTACATAAAGAAGCCCGACATTAACTAATTGATTCGACTAGTCGGTGGTTCACAATACCTATAGAGGTACATGTAGGTGGATTATACAGGTCTGTCGCCGCAGATGAAATTATTCGTGGCAATTACTTGCCATAATTCTTCGTATAAAAAGTAACGTGATGGATGGCATCCCGCGTATGATTAATCCCGTCTCAGTCGGCCATGTTTAATGGCTTTTATTATTTTACTGCCAACTGATATTAATTATTTTTCACGTTTGGCCAACGTTATCAGATATTGCTCAATGAGCTTAATAGCTTTATTGACATTTAATTAATTTTATTTATATCAACTGATTCGGGGAGCAGATATGATGAAAATGAATTTCACGATTTATATTTATTTCAAATAAATTGGATCAACTATGTTCCAAATTACTACCAAACTAGGACCAACTTACAATATTTTTTTTACTTTCCAAATAATAATCTTTTAATGTTGAAAACGTAGTGGAAAGACTATTAAAATATCTTGTATATCTTATAATGTAAATAACTTGCTATCATCCGTAGTGAGTCTTGGTTCTTGTTTGCAAAACTAGAAAATTGCCATATTTTGTTAATAGAAAAGCCGTTAAGAAATGGTTAAGCATTATGCGGGACATGTTGTGTTATAGGTATTCTATTGTTCATTGAAACAAGTTCAACGTCCCTACAGGCGTAATTAAACTTTACTATAATGACATTGTGAAAGAGATAGCATCTGACTCTCTAACTCAGGATACAATAAAGGAGGTATGCAGTTTAAAGGAAAGAGATTAAGATTTCCTTTAGATTAAGAATAAAATAACAATGTTGTTAAAAGAATATATTATCTATTGAGTGTTTGTTTCACCTTGGATCGATGGAAATTTGAGCCACTCGTATTTCAATTCAGACATCTTGCTAATAGTCAGCGATGTGATATCCGAAACAATTGAAATAACAAAGGCAGTGATCATAGTTGTTTTTTCTGAAAGAGACGACTTTTTTCGCAAGCGATGAAAATAGAGTATCTTGCTGTCAGTAATCCGTGCAGTTCACTGACAACCGGCACAAGTGTACGCTATGCACGGGTGTACGCGCACGGTGTAGTGTAGCCGATCAACAGCCAAAACTATCAATGCTTTCGATAGTAATGTTGCTTGTTAACAAACGAAGTATCGATAGTTTACCAATTTACGATGGTATAATACGTGTAGGACCGGAATAACACGAAAATAACTTTAAACATAACTATCTGATATTGTACTTGTAAATTACTATTAGCATTAAGTTCTGTAATGTGTTGTGCAATAAAGAGTATCTATCTATCTGATATTAAATTGATAAATTGATCGAAACTATCGATAATTATGATCTTTTTTTATGTAATAGAAGACAGACAAGCAGACTGATCACGTGATTAGGTAGGCGATTGCCGCCGCCCACAAACATCCGCAACACCAATAGGCCTTGGGTTTCCGGTACCCTAACTCACTTGGCAAAACACAGCGCAGGCGCTGCTTAACGCTGATCATCTACGAGACCATAGTATAATGGTATAGATAAGTAAGAAGAGTACAGAATAGTCGCACGCCATATGAATTACTCCATAATTTTATTAAAATCTACTGTGAATTAAGAAAATTATGCTGATTAAGTAAATTACACTCATAAAAACGTACTTTTAGTCAGCAATTGATATTATAAAGCGAAAACTAAAAAACCGGTAAAACGGGAAAAAAATATCATAAGATTTCCGAACGATTCTAGGTTGAATCAGTAAGCAGACCAGAGACAAGGAAACCGTTCACCTTTTTGCCTAGCAGTGCAATAGTCGTTCAGTTTTTATGGGCTCATAATACGAATCTTAGCAGC
>JABMDO010001471.1:0-14175 GCA_014851415.1 Cnaphalocrocis medinalis
ACGAGGGTTTATGCACATGAAAAATCCGATAGATTGGGTTATGTAAACAACTTGTTCAACTTTGACGACATTAGTTAGTTTGTAACGTAGATATGTTTGTTCTTAAATTCATAAATGAACATGACATAATACGTTAAAATGTACCTAACCTATCCACACTTTGTTGAAACAGTCGTCCTCTAAAGCCATCTTTTGAAATTTTAATTTGCAAAATCCTCATCTAACAAATTTTTAGAAAAATTAATCATAACATAGATCAAAGACAAAAGAAGTACATGCGCATATGCCATCAAAGACAGTACAAAAAGGCGGTCTTGTCGCTTGTAGCGATTTCGTAACAATCTTTAGGTAAAAGAGAGAAGCAGTGTATTGGTAATGTCTTTTTGATATTTTGAATATCAATATTGTATGTTAACTCGGTAGGAGTAGGTAGGTACCTAATCATTTCGTGGGTAGTTATTGCTAGTTTAAGAAATATAAGTCTCAAAAATCACAGATGCTTCTCTACGCTATCTACTCGAGATATTTTCTCATTCTATCGTCGCCAATTGATTTTAATGAATTGTGATAAATGTCTTAAGTATATCAAAATTAATTTAAATTAATTGGAAGCGCTACCAGACCGAAAAAGGACTTAGGGCTAAGCTCTTAAGTAAATTTACTCCTCTACCCAAGTTCTACGGAATTTGTCCAAAGCGAACTACGAGTAGGCATAGCTGACGTGTGTTTAAATAATTGGGGCCGTCTCCCCAAAATAATATTTGCAGATCTATGTTCCGTCACGTGGCTGTCGGTAGAACATTGTTTTTCAAACTTTCTCATGATGCGATGTCGACGGGGGTGTCTCCTGGCCAGACCCTTCGCATCATGACGTGAATTGTGAACTTAACTATGTTACAATATTGAATAAACTCAGTCCATACGACGTTTTTAAGTCGTCGATTCAGATACCTACGCTAGGCGATATTCTTTGCATTCGATTATTCTCTGGTACCTAATCATTAAATGAATCAAACCACTCGTAAGTCTTTATAGTAGGGGAGCCCAGGATGCTAAATCGGGATTTACTCGAGCGTCAAAGAGACATATTGGATTGCGGAGCTTACATGATAAGAAAAAAAAAATGTCATATAATATCCATACTTCCATCGGTGGGGGAAGTCGCTGTAAATTTTCAAAAATGTAAAAAAAAACAGTTGCATGGACATACTCGAGCGCGTCAGATATTAATAGCATCCATGTCTTACGTATTTTTGAAAACATACATATTTTAATCTGACTGTTTCCATGGTGGAGGTGGTCGTACGTAAGGGTAAAAAACGGAAAAAAAAAATTTAATCGAGCGCGTCAGATTTTCAAAGGGGGTGTTAAGTGAACCTAAAAAAAGGTTCTTATATAATAATCTGACGATTTAGATGTGACCCAAACTCGCGGCCATTATTTGAATGAGCAAAAAAAAAATCGCCATTTTGAAATAGTCGAGCGCGTCAGATTAAGATATATATGGTTCATCTATGTACCCTTAACGTGTTGTCTCATAATCTGACAATTATCTGGAGGGATTGGCCTAATCTGACAATAGAAAATTTTTTTTTTTTTTATTTTTCAATCTTTTAACTTAACGAATTGAAAAAACTGAAAAAATAGCATGCAAATAAACCAGTATATATTTTTTGAAGTACAAAACTTTTATTTATAAGAAAATAAATATGAACAAATATATTTTTTTTTTTAATCGTCATCTTCGTCGGTAGAATTATCTTCAGACAGAGTGAGAGAGACATAGATAGAGAAAGAGTGAGAGAGGAATAGAAACTCGGAGAGGGGAATACCGGCACCACGTAGCTGCACGCTTTAAACTTTATCGATTATTTTTCCTTCCTTCGGCTTATGGAAATCGTCAGATTACTTATATATTTTTCGTGAACGTTGAATTATTCCCTTAAAAATAAAAAAAATTTAGCCACGCTCGAGAAAGTCAAGATGACGTTTTTTTTTTACAAGTTTGTAACCCCACTAACTTCTTATCGTCAATCGAAAATTGTCAGATTAGTTGGAATATGCACTTTTTAGCATATAACTAACTTATCCTATCTTAATCTGACGCGCTCGAGAATTTCAGATGATCAATTTTTTTTTTACTAATCTGATCCTTTATCCTTGACGCACGGCCACATATAGGTACAGGACTCATACTCAGTGGAGGTATTTAATGGGGTACAAGGTACCTGCCTGTATAGTAATCTGCCGCGCTTGAGTAAATCCCAAAATCCCCTCTTGGGCTCCCCTACTATTATTATTTATTTTAGAAATAAGTAAGAATAAAATATATTTTTTCTAATTTGGACACCACAACACATTCGATACAAGCAAATCACATGAGCATTTTTATGAGGCTGCAAACGAGCATGTGGGTCACCTGCAGGTAGATAATCACCGCAGCCCATAACCCTCTGCGAGATTAGAGAGGTCCCTGATGCGTAGTACCTACGCTCTTCTCTTGGTCCCTAAGCATTAATTACCTTCGAACATAAGCATAAGAGCCGGCCCACACTACGCGTTTTAAACGCGCGTTTTACAGGTGTTTTGTAGTTCATTGCTGTTTAGTTAGAAGCTCTGTAAGCAATGGCTAGAATCTTTCCAGCAATGAACTACAAACCGCGCAGTCGAACCGCGCGGTTTCCGCCGTGTCTGAACCGGGCCTTAGAGAATATAAACAAACTTTTAAATTTAATATTTACTAAAGTACTTACTTAGTTCTCTTGACTCCTAGCGACCCCCTAGCACCCCAGGGGTTTGCGACCAATAGATTAAAAAACACTGCGCTAGGTTATACAGAACGTGACGAAATTTAATTGAGTCAACCTGAAAATTTTGTTGTTCGTTTCTGAGTAAATTATTTTAGTCATGGATATGTAAAGACGTATTTACCTATCTATGTAGGTACGTAAAGTACCTCCTGATTCATACCACTAAGGCAAATGTATTTTTTCTACCTTCCTTTAGGCTTTACTATATCTACCTAAGAAATTGATCAACTTACGCGTTTCGTGTGTTATTTCACGGTGACATTATATAGGTATACCTACCTACTTACATACCGTCTTGGAGGGCGAATTTAGCGATAGGTCAGTAGAAATGAGCGCGCATTCCATATTCGATCGTAAGGTCGATTCTGAGCATGCACCTCTGAATAAATTTATGAAATGCTTGTGCGTAGTTATTTCTACATTTCTCGGCGGTACGGGAAAGTGGTAATTTGTTTCAGATTATTGTTAATATGTCCAGTTGCTCTTTTTGGTGATTAATAATAGAGGAGTAAATCGGCAGACGAATTAAACTGATGGTAAGTGATTGACGCCGCCCATACCCGCAACACCAGTGAAGTCACAAAGGAACTGCTAACCTTTTAACACCCCTGCTTTTGCTCCTTTAACACTCACTTAAAGAAATACTGCGCCGGTCTTCTAGGAGGCCGTGATATCACCCAATGCCGGCCAATTCATGGTGAAATGGCTCTTCCACAGATAAATAAATATGCCAGACAATCACACACATAGACCTGGTCTCAAACCAGGGCCCTGTACTACGAGTACCAGGTGACGATAATTAAATAGTAACTAGCGGCCGCCCGCGACTTCGTCCGCGTGGAAAAATTTTCCCCCGTTTTTTACACATTTACCGCTCTGTCTTTGCTCCTATTGGTCATAGCGTAATGTTATTTAGCCTATAGCCTTCCTCGATAAATGGACTATCCAACAAAAAAAGAATTATTCAAATCGCACCAGTAGTTTCGGAGATTAGCGCGTTCAAACAAACAAACAAACAAACAAACAAACAACAAACAAACAAACTCTTCAGCTTATTATTAGTATATAGATATATAGATAAATGGGCCGGCTCGACCGGAGTAATACCACTGCCTCACAGAAAACCGGCGTGAAGCAGCCCCTGTTCTGTGTTTCGCCGAATGAATGAGGGTACCGGAGGCCCACCCGGGGGAGAAGGGGATAAAAGGTTTTCAGCGCATTTGTAACTTCACTGGTGTTGCAAGTGTCCATGAGCGGCGGCAATTGCTTACCAACAGGTGATCCGCCTGCTCGTCTGCTATCTATAACATAAAAAAAAGTCAACCCAGAACACCCAGACCCAAGAAAATTTAGAAAATGTAATTTTCTAAATTTTATTAAATGTAATTTTCCTAAATTGACTTGACCGGGAATCGAACCCGGCACCTTTCGCGCTTCGGTGTGAACGCCTTAGCCACTACGCCATAGAGGTCGTTGAAAATAATGGGAAAATGGGCCGTCGAAAATAAAATGAGTAAAATGGGATTTCTTTATCAATACTTACTTATAAGTAAGTATTGGTATAGAACAAAAAAAGTTAATGGGATTTCTAACATTTTATTCATAGTGGAATATTAATACTTCCAGATACTTCCCAGTGTTCAAGTCGCTGTGCTGCTTCATCATCCCGCTGGTGGTGCCAGTGGTCTGCTGGGACGAGCTGTGGCTGGTAGCGGTCTACTCGCAGGGCCTCCGCTACATGCTGTCACTCAACTTTACGTGGTCGGTTAACAGCTTCGCCCACCTGTGGGGCACGAAGCCCTATGACCGGTAAGTTGTAAGCTGAGGGCTAGTACGAACATTTTTATGTATTCCTAAAGTTAACCCTTAATAAAGCTGCAGGAAAATAGATTTGATTTTGAACCTTATCTATGATTCCAAAAGAGCGAAAACCAATGAAATTTTTCGTTGACATATCTATGCCCTATATTAAGGGTTAACGTATCGTGCCCTCATTACGATTACGCTAGCCTTCAGATCATTCAGCACAAAATACCGTTGTTGACGTATCGTATCGACGGGTCACTAGATCAGATAGATATCAGGCGCAGGACAAACGGCTTAAGTTGCTTCCCAACGCGGAGGCATAATACCGCCAATTTACATAATTCAGGCTGACACTAAGAAAAACTAAGATTAAAATTTGACGACTCGTTTAGCGCAATGGTTTGAGCGCCGATTGAGGCGTAAGGGTTGCGGGTTCGATTCCCGCACCAACACAAATGTTTGTTGATGAAACAGATATTTGTATTGGGTCTGGGTGTGTGGTTCCTTCGTTGTTTCTGGTTTCCATAGTACAAGGGAAAACCTTAGTTTGGGACCAGGACAATGTATGTGATGTTGTCGCAATTTATTTATTTTATTTATTTAAATTTTGGCCTAAGCCGGGTATTGAACTTGATGTCTAATTAAGTTAACAAGTAAAATAATGAATATAGCTAAGTAGGTAGGTAGTCTATTTTCGGTGTGTAGGACTGTGCATAAATATGTTTGGCTAAGTAAAGCTAATTAATAAACCTAGGCTAACAATCACAAATCACCATTAATTGGTCACGCAACAATGCTAACTCCAGACGGTACCCACGGGGAGCCGGGGTAAGGTAGACCCCGTGGAGTCTGGAGAAAATACTCAATTAAGTAATTAATGAAGGCAGTCCTGGGGCGCTCTCGACCCATGAGAAGGTCTAAATTACCGTACGAGGTGACAGAAACAGCCACAGAGGGCAACATGTCTTATGATGAGAAACACAATAACTGTTATTTTATCTACAACCTGGAACATATTGAATTTACTTTTGTAGGAATAGAATAGAATAAAAATTTGCTTACGAACTAAAACTACCTACTTACTATAGTTACTATAGTTTTAGCCCACACAACTAACTAACAAATACGTCATGACGGTATATTAGTCAATTTCATAAAACAAAGGACATTGCTCCAACTGCATCAGGTGCTGATGACTACCCTAATAATGTAACTCTCTTCTGCAATAAAGTGTATTTGTTAAAGCAAATAAATGATCTACGTTATGTTTAATTCCAGGCACATCATGCCAGTTGAGAACAAGCTCGTCTCCATAGTCGCTCTCGGGGAGGGCTGGCACAACTACCACCACACCTTCCCCTGGGACTACAAGGCTGCGGAGCTCCCGTTCCCCCAGAACATGACCACCAGCCTACTAGACATGTTCGCGAGCATCGGCTGGGCGTACGACCTGAAGGTGGCCACGCCGGCGCTGGTCAAAGCCGTGGCGAGGAACAAAGGAGACCCTAACTGCGCCAAAGTGCATCACCATTAATTGTGTGGACTTAGAATAGAGTTGTTATTCGTCTGAAATGGGATTAACCATGATAATCAGTGATCACCTAGGTGATATCACTTGGGTGATTTAATTCTACAATTTTGTCTTCTATGATCACCGGCCGTCATGTCACCTGGGTGTTCAAAATTTGTTAAGGTTGCCACAGACTGTCATTTTCTTCCTAAAACTGTGGAGTCACTCGAATATCTACGCCATATTTAGGCAAACCGATATCCTTACAGACGTCGGTCAGTAACTCGGGCTCTTCAGTTATCGATCTGCCCGGCTATTAAGTTAGTTATGAGGCTTATAGAAACCAATTTGTGGAGGAAAAAATCTGGGATCAAATTATCGGGCACTCGACATGGAAATCTTGAATATAATGTCAAGGATCAATAAATTTAGGAAAAAACTGATCGTCTGGCCGCTTTAGTAATAAATTAATTCTGGTGATGGTCTGGTGGTGGTGGTCAGGTGATCCGTCTGCTCGTTTGCCACCTAGTACATAAAAAACTGCAGTGAATCTAGAATGCCAGTCAATATGCATTGGTGAATAGAGGAACGTAGGTACCGTAGAGGTACCTATACTCCGTGATCTGGCTTGTCACGAAGCCGCACCGTAACGAGTGAGAATATACCTGTCGCATCCAAACGAAAGGTTATGAAAGGGGGGGGTAACTCCGATTCGGTCGTAACGTCCGGTTCCTTTTAGACCCTCTGGTAAGAAGGGGTGGAAGAACCTAACATTCTTTTGTCGTGTCGTTTTCGAACACTTCGAACTTATGAAGGGTGGTCCTTTGTGACAAAATAAACATTGTAAAATGAAAATTTTTAAAAAAATATTTCGTCGCCCATCCTCTCAAAACTGTCATTTTAACAAGAATCGTGTGTAAAGAAAAAGCTTACTTATTAATGCTAATCTATACCTAGATTTATTATTTTTACAATTGTGGAATTTTATAAACTTGTTTCCAGAATCTAAAGAAATGGGTATTTATAACAGAAATATCTAAAACCAGTTTTTTAGAGGATGTGCAACGTAGTATTCGATAGATCACCTTTACTAAGTATCATTAGTAAAAGTTTTCATATTAGGTAATAAGTACGACTTATTTATACCTACTTATCTACATATTAATTATCAAAATACACAACCAGCCTCCGTGACACATTTATGAGTCCAAATAAATCCTTTTCTTTTCTATGATTATTTTCAGTGCCTAGGCTATAATCTAATCTAGGTATAATATTTTTCAATGTCACTTTGTCCCGCAAAATTGGACCTAGGTAATCCATAGTTGGAGATCAGTAATTTGGTCCTTACTAAAATCCCACAAATCTAGGAACAACTGGGAAGCTGTGATAAGGGCCATTTAAACCATTTTACATAAGTTAAGTTATTAAAGTAAGCTATACCTAAGAATAGTTAAGTTTTTTATATTGGATTGTGATTTATAACTATTAGGTATTAAACGTTGTAAAATATTTATAAATTATTATTTTATTTGCTCAGTTGATTTTGACTAAAATTGTTTATATCTAATCTGTGGGTATTTTGAGTTCGCCTCATATAATATGCTTTGAACCATGTGGATAAGCTTACGACACTTCACGATTTAAAATACAGGGTGTTCGGGAAACAGTTATACCTTTAACCACTACTTCTACTAACTATTCTGAGCAATTATTCTAAAGACTTTTGGAAATTTGTCGTTTGGAAATTTTCGACTTTTTCGTCGAAGAAATTTTCGAATGGTCACGTGACCGGACTTTTACAAAAAGTTAAATTTCTTTACGAAATAAATGAATGTTGTCCAGAATGTTATTTAATTCGAATAACTTAGGACAATATTGACAATATATGTTTAACAATATTGTAGGTCTTTCATTTCAGAGTGGACACTACTATTATACGTACGGGACCGTTCAATTATTACGTAAGCATCAATAGGGGGAGGGGGGGTCTAGGCTCTACTTACTTTTGGTAAATTCAGGAAGAGAAAGTATATTCTATCGCCATTTTTTGCTGACAAGGGCGGGAGGGGGTTAAATCTCCCCAAAAAATCTGCTTACGTAATACTTGAATGGTCCCTACCATAATACCTACCTACCAGTTGGTATGTAGGTATACCGACCTTACCATACCGTTTTCGACCATGTTAATTAAAATAATAATAAATCCATGATCATAAGCCAACCAAAAAAACTTAAAAAGGAAAAATCACCATCACTTATGCAAGCACTTTTTTATTTCGAAGTTTTATATTACCTACATCGACAACGTAATCTGCTATCGCTACTGCTTTAACTGCTTAAAACTTTATATCTCAAAACCATCAGTACATTATTCACATTAAATCAACTGTATGTCCTAAAACACAGACCAGATAAAAACAATTGCTGGTATTACTCCTTAATTTACGGCATTATAGGTACAGAGTGTATCTATGCACATTTCCATCTCTTTAACAACTTTTACCAACCATTCTACGACTTTTGAATATTTGATGTTTTTTTTTCGATTGCCCGTATAAAATAAACAAGTCAAACAGTTCAAAAAAATGTTGTTACGCGAATTTCTAAAAGTCATAGAACAGAATATTTTGTTCAGAATGATTGGTAGAAGACGTAGTTAAAGAAATGTAAATGTTCATAGATACACTCTGATGTGTACTATTTAGTCGCACTTGACTCGTGGAAGGCATTCTGACGTTCATTTGGAGATAAGGCGGAGGTGACCACCATAGATACAGATAACCAACCACATGTTAGATTGCTACATAATCTATACAATTTCTTCATCCGGTTCTCTTTATGGGGCACATACAGTAACTATAGGTGGCAGCACTTTCACTATTTGATCATTATTTGTACTAACGACGACAAGGGAAGTGCTATGCACCAGCCACGCCAAGACTGACTGCGACTCACTGCCCCCACGACACCTCTTGGTTCGATCTTTATTTGCGCTGTTAGTCAATACAAAATTCTACATAGATGGTGCTGCATAACTGGTGCCATCTTTACGAACATGAATGGTCCTGTTAGACAATACACTGCTGCCTATAGTTGCTGCATGTGAAGGTGGTAATTGCCTGAAGAAATTTACAAATTGGAGGAACGCATCGTGGGACGTTCGTACCAGTTTCAATAGATAAATAAATAAATAATAAACTAAACATTTGTGACTGTTAGAGCAATTTATACAACATATTTATCACGTAACAACTCAAAGAAGACATGGATAGGCTCAATGAATGCATACAATTTACAAGCATTTTAGATAGTAAGCAAAGGTATTATACAATGTGGATATTAAAAGATAGAAACAAATTCGGCTATTGAACGCTTTATCCCATTCTGCCACATTTAGAAGGCACTGAAAAATATAATACCTAATTTATTTAATCGCGATGACAGAGAAGCAGGATTAGAAGATTACAGAGCAAACCCTATGTGCGGCTTTATCCGAATTCCGAACGCGTGGCTACCCTTTTTTAGTTAAATAATAGGTACAGGAAATGTTTTCTATCATGCATGATTAAAGAGATATATATTTTCATGAAGATTTTAGATACCTAGTCAGGCTTTAAGTTTAAGTATAAATTGAATATTTACCATGATGGCAAAACATAATTTAAAATATTACATGCTTCAGGACATACTGAAAGGCTTTTAAACATTCATACACTCTTATTAAACAAGTTTGTCTGCTTTGAAAAAACAAAAAATTAAAATCTGCATTCATAAAATTTTCATATACAGCACAACTTTTCTAAAAATAATAAATTATACAACAATCATCTTATATTTTTACCTCTATTATAAAATATAACTAAGCCAAAATTAAATACTAAGTCACTTGCACTCTTTCTTTTATTAAAACAATGGGTATTCTAAACATAATCTCAACTTTTAAAAAGGATGAAAGCTTTTTAATCATAGATAGGCAACCTTTTTCAAAATCGTCCTTTATTCTAATGCTAAACTAACAGTTTAGCTTAGCTTGCATAGCTAACAGTCAAAGTGGTTTGACAAAATGGCAATGCATAAAAAACACACTCAGCCAATTCACACCTAGTTGCAGAAACATCCATACTAATATTATAAATGCGAAAGTAACTCTGTCTGTCTGTCTGTCTGCTACTCTTTCACGCCAAAACTACTCAACGGATTTAAATGAAATTTGGTATACAGATAATCTATACCCTGAGAAAGGACACTACTTTTTATTGCGAAAAGGGGGTTGTAAGGGGTTGAAAGGGGGGTAAAAAGTTACTTTTCCACGCGGACGGAGTCGCGGGCGGCCGCTAGTTCATTATAAATCTGCATTTGCTGAAGCAATACACAATTCATTACAATCATGGATCAGGGATCAGGACAATGTATGTGATCTTGTCTCAATTTATTTATTTATAGATCATACACACACATAGATCATTTCTGCAACAGAGTGTTACCTTTCTTAGTAATGGGCAACACACACTACTACAATCCTCTATTTGGGTATTTCTCATTTTTCAAAAAAAATGTTGTGATTCGAAATTTTCTAACTGATACTAACTTAACTAAGCAGTCATACTTTTTTGATATTAAAGTATGTATGAATAAGCGTTATTTCAGAGAAGAAAATTAGATATTCTATAGAAATAGTATTTTTTTTTAATTGTTTTATTAATAAAATGTTCCCTTCCGTGGATGTGATCACATAGGTTTTATGGAGAAAAATAAATGTTGCGTTTTTTTTTGCTACTATAAATACATAAAAACCTATGCTATTATTAACTTATATGCATTTGCTCCCTAGATACGAGATTATATGTATATGCAGCTAATAGAAGATACTTTTTTTTTCTCATAAAATGTGTGATCAATTTTTTTTTCACGTCCATGGCATCAATGTCACGCTGGCCGTACAAGAAAAATAACAAGTGTTTATCCGAACGCACGTGGCCACACACAAGCCAGAGGACGCCATCTTTTACCCCCAGTTGTCAGTTTCAGCCAGAGACATAGCGTCTGTGAGTAAATAAAAAAAATATTTTCATTCTCAAAACTCGTCGAGCATAAGTGGTCACAACTGTGGTGATGATCAAAGGTATGTACTTTACATCTATGCTTTTACTTTCTGTGATTTCAATGTGTTTTGGTGTGGAAAAAGACATGGTTAAATAAGCATGTTCATTCCTGTTTTTCAGGTGATGTTATCGGAGCTTAAACGGATAAAAGTCACGTCCGTGGAGGTCACTTCCTTGGTTCCGTGTATAAAAATCGTGCCATGGAAGTGACCTTCGATCCACGGAAAGGACAAGAAATTACATATTGATTAAATGTGCCTCTTCAGTGACTATGTTTCTTTTTTAAATTTTAGTTTTCGTTGATTTTGTGAAGCTGGTAGCTGATATGACAGCAAGAGAACATCGGATGCAGCAAAAAGAGTGGAGAGAACGCAAATTAAGGAGTCGCCTGTAAGTCGCGGGGATTATCCCTCTTGACCTCAGGGGACGATGAGCAGGTCCAACTGTATGAGGTCAAGAGGGGTAAACCCCGTCGAGGAATATCCCGGGAGGCTGATGGAGGCAAGGGTAAGCCCCTTCCTCCTTCAGCATCCTGCCCAAAGGAGCCCAATAGCCTTCGATCTCATACACGACGAGGGGGTGATAGCCAAGCTCCCCCAGAGCCCCCCCAGAGCTGCCGTACATGTATACGGACGGCAGCAACATCGAAGGCAAAGTGGGCGAGGCGGTCACAGTCTGGGAGGGGGGGAGAGAGGTGGGGAAAACCAAGATCTCACTCGCCTCCTACTGCAGCGTCTACCAGGCCGAGTTGTACTCGATCCTGGAGGCGCTCAGGCTGGCGGCGGGTAGGGTGAGGTGGCACAAGGCCTCAATAGTCAGTGAAGTGACTCTAGGTCGTCGCTAGAGGCCCTGGCGGACCCCGCCTCCCTACACCCCTTGGTCGGCAGTATTATGCGGGCACTGGCGGAACTCGAAGGCAAGGGGGGTGAAATTAATTTCTTTTGGGTGAAGGCGCACGCCGACATCCCAGGGAACGAGAGGGCGGACGAGCTCGCGAAAGAGGCCGCGCTCAAATCCAAGACCGCCCCCCGCTACGACTGTTTCCCCTTTCGGCGGCGCGCAGATGCGATTAGAGAAAACACTATAGGGCACTATAGGCAGGACAGATACGAGACGTCGGTGACAGGAGCAGTAACGCGCATGTTCCTGCCCGACGTCCGTGAGGTCAAGATAATGATGGGAGGAAGGGCTTTCACTAATATGGAGGCGCAGCTGCTCACCGGCCACGGCGGCTTTAAGGCTTACCTGCACAGATTCCGTCTGGCTGACTCCCCGCACTGCATTTGCGACGGCGAGACGGGGGAGACCCTGGAGCACATTCCGTTTGAGTGCCCCAGGTTCTCCTCGAGCACGACTGCGAATGCAGAGTGGGGATTCAGCTGGACACAACCCAACCACGGTAGCGGGGGTGATGAGTGACCGTAGCTGCAGGGAGGCCTTCATGGAGTACGGCCGGAAGGTGGTGAGCGCTGCGGCCAAAGCTAACAGGGGAACTAACGTAGCGTGACCGGTCGCAGTGCAGATAGATGTGTCGCGCGCCGTCGCGCAGTGTCGCGTTTTAAATTGAAAACAGTTTACTAGAAAGTTCCTGTTACCTACATCATATTCTTAAGATTAAGAAAATATATTGAAATAATAACACTGATATTTTATTTTCAACACATCTTTTTGGTCTTCCATGACAAATATTTGTAGAACAAGGAAGTGACAATCCCTACTTATGTATGGAATGTCACTTTCCTTGGATCTGCGGTCACTTCCATGGAGGGCAATTTTTTTTAAGTCCTCATATCTCAGTACTTATGAGACTGCAAGCTCAGCGACCATTTTACCATGATCCCCAAGGCCAACACTACTAAAATGTATCATAATTTTTTTTTAAATATCACTTGTGCTTGATGTCATTTTTTTGGATTCAAAAATGAGAAATACCCATTTAGGTCTCAAGATGAGGCTGTGTGCATTAGTTTTTTTGTATGGTCTGTTTAGTAATGGGGAAAAATATCAGATTAACAGATTATAGGGCCCCCTCTACACTTATCAACCCATACTTTATGGTCTAGCATGCTTCCCCTTAGCTATGCAACTGTCTCTAGATACTGACTATTAGCACATATTATTCTCATGTTAAATGCTCTCTATAAATCACTTTTAAAACATCTTTTACATAACTTGCATGAAATTAGTTACAAATACCATGGCTGTCGACGTGGAGTTCTCAAAACTATTGTTCTCTCTATCTAACTCAGCCTTGATTTCATAAGTGGAAAGAGATGACACTATTTCATTCAGCTCTATAATCGGAAAAATTGTCATTTGACAACCACGTTAATGCCTAATGCGGCCAAAAAGCCATGTTTAGTTACAGTTTTCTGAGTACATGAAGTGTCAACTCACCGTTTCTTCCGACAAAAATAACTAATAATTTCTTTTCTTTTGAGAACTCGTTGTCCACATTACACAGGATATTGAAGAAACATTTAATCTTTATGCCCAAGTGTAGTGTTATAGGATGTGGCTCAAGGAAAAGCGAAAATCAGCAAAGATTAACATTGCACCGGTATGTTATATTTTTTTCTAATTATTATGAAATGTTCATTATATTTATAGAAACTTTGAATGTTTTACACTTTTGTTTCCCCGTGTGATTCTATCCGTGTGTTTTCAGTCCACGATTATGCTTCATTTTGAATATTTTTATGTTATAAATTCGTGAGTTTTATACTAGGGTTGTAGTAAAAACATCGATAATATTTTACGATGAAGATAAACCTTTTATGCTAAGCGATGAATTTCACTTTGGGGAGTATTGTAATAATTTGATTTTGATCACATATCGTAAACTCGTCAATTTGAGATTGTTATTAATGATACCGGTATTACATACCTACTGCTACGACCTCTCCGTTTTTATTCACTGAGCTACCATTGCCCTACCTCTATT